>CM049381.1:8198738-8488552 GCA_026937815.1 Etheostoma perlongum
TCCTACCTCTACTTAATACCTCATGAAGCTCATTGAGGATAGCGTCCAGCTATGTGAGACGGGTATGGCTGCAGCCTGGAGCGTCCCATGCCATCCGTCCCGTCTCGTGCGGTCCCGTCTCATGCGGAGGTGTGTCCAACGGCAAATTCAGAGGGTCAAAAATACGAAATTGCGATTTTCCAGACGGGTAAATTCGTGACCACATGTGTTACAATCAATTGAAAAACGTTAAAAACTGTTAAAGAAACAATTTTGCCGTATATAGTTTGCTGATTTCTGAATGTTATGGTTGTGTTGTTCCATATTAACGCTCTACATCTGATGAAACCTGCATCAGCGACGCATTTCTGCCAACTAACGGCAGGATCGCCTGAGGAGGGACAACAAGGATCTGATTCTGCACACAACAAAAACAAGAATACAAAACATGTTACACTCTTTCCAAGACTCTTTTTAATTTTATATTCTATATTTTTTTCACACTTCACTGGGACATTGCTGCAAATAGCCTACACCTGCTTATCAGCATGGCGAGAGCGTCGGACTTAATAGCTCTACTGGCGCTGCCTCGGCTGTCAGCTCTCTGAGACCCGGGGCAGAATGCTGTCGGGTCTCTGAGACCCGGGGCAGAATGCTGTCGTGTCTCTGGGACCCGGGTCAGAATGCTGTCGGGTCTCTGAGACCCGGGGCAGAATGCTGTCGGGAAGAATGCTGTCGGGTCTCTGGGACCCGGGGCAGAATGCTGTCGGGTCTCTGAGACCCGGGGCAGAACGCGGTTGTGTATACTACCGCTGCCTCGGCCTTCGGGTCTCTGGGACCCGTCCTGCATGCGTATCTCTGCTGCACGGCATTGGGCCAGAATGCGATTGTAGGCCTATTTCTTTTCCACTTCCGCGCCAGCGGTTCTATTGTATTTTGTGTTGTATTGTATGAAAGGGGGGAAAAAATTAAAAACAAAACCAAATGCTTGACCTCTGTCGGGAGAGAAATTCCTTCTATAGCTGCAACTTGGATCCAAGTTGCAGCTATAGAAGGATTTTTTTGTTTGCCTATAATCTGCATTTATTTTAGAGATGGACAAATTACACCAAATATTTTATTCATTAGCATGATAGTTGACGCGAGCTTTTACTTTGAAAAGTAAGAGAGATTGTATTTTAATCCAGATGCGAGCTTTTATTTTGAAAAGTAGAAACTCGGGGATGGCAGAAGGATTTTTTTAGTTTGCCTATAATCTGCATTTATTTTATAGACGAACATATATTTTAAGTGTTTTCATCAGTAGGCTATGATAGTCTGCATTTATCTTGTATACATATTTTTTAAAAGTATTTTATTACTTGTATGATTGCGTTACTGTTTAGTTAATATATATATATATATTAAAAGTATTTTATTAATTAGCATGATAATTGACGCAGATTTATTTTATTCTAGACAATAGTCTGCATTTATCTTATCAACACAACCATAACATTCAACAATCAGCAAACTATGTGTATGGCAAAATTGTTACTTTAACAGTTTTTAACGTTTTTCAGTTGATTGCAACGAAATGCAAAATTGCAAAAAATTATTCGCGATTTCGCTACATTAACTACACAGTCTCTGTAGAATAAGGAATTCACAACATTGTGTGTGTGTGTGTGTGTTTGTCCTACCTCTACTTAATACCTCATGAAGCTCATTGAGGATCGCGTCCAGCTATGTGAGACGGGTATGGCTGCAGCCTGGAGCGTCCCATGCCATCCGTCCCGTCTCGTGCGGTCCCGTCTCATGCGGAGGTGTGTCCAACGGCAAATTCAGAGGGTCAAAAATACGAAATTGCGATTTTCCAGACGGGTAAATTCGTGACCACATGTGTTACAATCAATTGAAAAACGTTAAAAACTGTTAAAGAAACAATTTTGCCGTATATAGTTTGCTGATTTCTGAATGTTATGGTTGTGTTGTTCCATATTAACGCTCTACATCTGATGAAACCTGCATCAGCGACGCATTTCTGCCAACTAACGGCAGGATCGCCTGAGGAGGGACAACAAGGATCTGATTCTGCACACAACAAAAACAAGAATACAAAACATGTTACACTCTTTCCAAGACTCTTTTTTAATTTTATATTCTATATTTTTTTCACACTTCACTGGGACATTGCTGCAAATAGCCTACACCTGCTTATCAGCATGGCGAGAGCGTCGGACTTTATAGCTCTACTGGCGCTGCCTCGGCTGTCAGCTCTCTGAGACCCGGGGCAGAATGCTGTCGGGTCTCTGAGACCCGGGGCAGAATGCTGTCGTGTCTCTGGGACCCGGGTCAGATGCTGTCGGGTCTCTGAGACCCGGGGCAGAATGCTGTCGGGAAGAATGCTGTCGGGTCTCTGGGACCCGGGGCAGAATGCTGTCGGGTCTCTGAGACCCGGGCAGAACGCGATGTTGTGTATACTACCGCTGCCTCGGCCTTCGGTCTCTGGGACCCGGCCCCTGCATGCGTATCTCTGCTGCACGGCATTGGGCCAGAATGCGATTGTAGGCCTATTTCTTTTTCCCACTTCCGCGCCAGCGGTTCTATTGTATTTTGTGTTGTATTGTATGAAAGGGGGAAAAATTAAAAACAAAAACCAAATGCTTGACCTCTGTCGGAGAGAATTTTTCTATAGCTGCAACTTGGATCCAAGTTGCAGCTATAGAAGGATTTTTTTGTTTGCCTATAATCTGCATTTATTTTAGAGATGGACAAATTACACCAAATATTTTATTCATTAGCATGATAGTTGACGCGAGCTTTTACTTTGAAAAGTAAGAGAGATTGTATTTTAATCCAGATGCGAGCTTTTATTTTGAAAAGTAGAAACTCGGGGATGGCAGAAGGATTTTTTTAGTTTGCCTATAATCTGCATTTATTTTATAGACGAACATATATTTTAAGTGTTTTCATCAGTAGGCTATGATAGTCTGCATTTATCTTGTATACATATTTTTTAAAAGTATTTTATTACTTGTATGATTGCCGTTACTGTTTAGTTAATATATATATATATATTAAAAGTATTTTATTAATTAGCATGATAATTGACGCAGATTTATTTTATTCTAGACAATAGTCTCCATTTATCTTATCAACACAACCATAACATTCAACAATCAGCAAACTATGTGTATGGCAAAATTGTTACTTTAACAGTTTTTAACGTTTTTCAGTTGATTGCAACGAAATGCAAAATTGCAAAAAATTATTCGCGATTTCGTATTTTTGACCCTCTGAATTTACCGTTGGACACACCTCCGCATGAGACGGGACCGCATGAGACGGGACGGATGGCATGTGATGCTCCAGGCCGCAGCCATATACTCTTGAGCTATGTTGCTATAGCATAGTGATTTCTGGGGGGGGGCTGCTAGCTGAGTCACATGACTTACAGTCACAGACTGTAGTGCAGTCAAACAGTGTCATTACAGGCTCTCCCACATGTTATCCCCATTTAATAAACGTACTATTCAGTCAGGTAGGCATTTGTTGTGAAAGAAATACAGTTACAATTTATAGCATTTTATTTAAAATCCAACATTTCATGCAGATGGGATTAATGCTATTGCAATGTGGGTAATGAATAAAAAAAATAATTCTAACAGCCCCATGTAATGTCTGATTCACTCAAGATTTGGCATGGATGCTCATGTTGCTATGCGGAACAACGGTCTTTTATTTGGTGGCAATCGGAATAAATCTTGGCCAGATATTTTACAACTTCCTGTTTCAATAGCCGCCTACAGGAAGAAAAAAATATATTAAAAAAATTAAAAATTCTAACGGCGCCATCTAATGGCTTATTGACTTGAAATTTGGCATGGATGCTCACACCACTATGCGGAACAACTGTGTCATGTTTGGTGGTAATCCCAACTCCATTAATAAGGAAGAAACTCCACTAATGAACCCTGACAAGGCCCACCTGTGGGGGGGGGACCATTTCAGGTGACCTCATGCAGCTCATTGAGAGAACACCAGGGGGGGGGTACTCTGAAGAAACTAGAATATAATACGTTTTCAGTTATTTCACACTTTTTTGTTAAGTGTGTGTGCGTCTGTCTGTGTGTGTATCTGTCTGTCTGTCTGTCTGTCTGTGTGTGTGTGTGTGTTTTGTCCTACCTGTATTTAATACCTCATGAAGCTCATTGAGAGAACACCAAGGGTTTGCAGCGCTATCAAAAAAGCAAAGGGGGGGGTACTCTGAAGAAACTAGAATATAATACATGTTTTCAGTTATTTCACACTTTTTTGTTAAGTGTGTGTGCGTCTGTCTATGTGTGTATATCTGTCAGTCTGTGTGTGTGTGTGTGTGTGTATTGGGTTTTTAAACCTGTGAATGCTGGATGATGAGTATTAGCCTTTTCAGGGCTCCTATCAGAGAGCACGAGTCACCAGATGGAGTTCAACTTTTGAAGTGTAGACAGGCAGTTACAAGCTGTACATGGTTGCTTCTATGAATCAATGAATGAATGATTGAATGAAGTTTCTGAAATAAATCCAAAAAGAAGGCACATTAACATCACAGCTGATATGCCTCTTATTATCTAGTAGAATAGCATAATATTAATCTAATCAAACGTAAAATACTGAAAGAAAATGTACAACTATCACAATGTGCAAATAACATGAATATCCTATCCTGCAAAGCACCAAAAACGAGTCACACACTAGCTAGCAACATCTATGGTATGCAGTGGAAAATTAGCAAGCTAACAGCTAGCAAAACACAGATAAGCTAACTGCTCCATATTACAGGGTAAAAACGGTTAACATTAGCATAACATTTAAGACAGAAACAACTTAGGGATAGCTTAATCTGCTGTTACAATAGGTAGATATAAGTACCAACTTACATCGTCTCTGACTTCAGTACAGGCGACTGCGTTGCGGCGATTTATGGCGTAACTTACGTAATTAACGTACGTAATGAACGTAGCCGTAACTAACGTAACTTTAACTACACAGTCTCTGTAGCATAAGGTATTCACAACAGTGTGTGTGTGTGTGTGTGTTTGTCCTACCTCTACTTAATACCTCATGAAGCTCATTGAGAACAGCGTCCAGCTATGTTGCCATAGCATAGTGATTTCAGGGGGGCTACTAGCTGAGTCACATGACTGACAGTCACACGGGGGGCTGGCTGCCAGCTGAGTCACATGACTGACAGTCACAGACTGTAGTGCAGTCACACCCAGTGTCATTACAGGCTCTCCCACATGTTATCCCCATTTAATAAACAAACTATTCAGTCAGATACATTTGTTGTGAAAGAAATACAGTTACAATTTATAGCATTTTATTCTAAATACAACATTTCATGCAGATGGGATTAATGCTAGATATATTGCAATGTGGGTAATGAATAAAAAACAAAATTCTAACAGCCCCATGTAATGACCGATTCACTCAAGATTTGGCATGGATGCTCATGTTGCTATGCGGAACAACGGTCTTTTATTTGGTGCAATCGGAATAAATCTTGGCCAGATACACAACACAACTTCCTGTTTCAATAGCCGCCTACAGGAAGAAAAAGATATATAAAAAAAATAAGAAAAATTCTAACGGCGCCATCTAATGGCTTATTGACTCGAAATTTGGCATGGATTCTCACACCACTATGCGGAACAAATGTGTCATGTTTGGTGGTAATCGGAATAAATCTTGGCCAGATATGCAACTTCCTCTTTCAAGAACCCGGACAGGAAGTTGGTACTCAATAACTTGCACATTTTTTGGACTATCAAAATACTTTGGATAACTTTTTATCACGAGTGTCAGTAGATAATACCTGTAAAGATTCAAGAAGATTGCAGTCACGGCCTAGGAGGAGTTTGAAAGAATGTGAAACACATGACAATTCATAAATTCAAAACGGCCGGCTTCCGGTTGGGCGGAGCTAATGAAGGTAAATGGGAAATATGTTCGCAATGGTTAGAGCAATATGCGTATCAAATTTGGTGACGATCGGAGTAACTATGTCCAAGTTAAGGCCTTTCCAGACATTAGGGGGCACTATAGAGCCCGCTTACAGGTATGGGCCAAATCGCTGAACAGACTCACAAAGCTCCCCGGTCTTTACGTGGGCGCCAATTTTTGTGAGTTTTCGTATATATTGAGGCCGTCAAAAATGTTCCCCACTGCTAAATCCACTTAAGGGGGCGCTATAGAGCAACCGTACCACTCTCAAGCCTAAATGTGTATTCAGATGAAAGAGTTTCATATTCTGCACATGGCTGCAAGATTTTGAGAGTTTTCGTGGATCCTAAGGTCCTCAAAAACATCTTTGAAATATGAGACATTTCGCACAAAATTCGCCATATCGTAAATTATAATTTTTTTAGATTTTTTATAAAAATAGCCTGATACAGTTCCAGATGATACGCATGATCCCTCAAAAATTCGTTAGATAAATTATGAAATTTTTTTTGTCAGGGTCCACATTAGGGGGCGCTATGGAGCACTCGGTCATTGCCCGATCCCAATCACTACAGAATTCTGTCATTTTTTATAGGTCTGACATGTGTGCAAGTTTTTGCGAATTTTACCACATGAGAAAGCCCTCAAAAATGACAGTGAAGGTGCGGAATAATAATAATCCCTAGAAAAACAATAGGTTCCTTGCACTTCGTGCTAGGACACCGGTGGTGCCCTAGCCACTCGTGCTCGGGCCCTAATAATCCCTAGAAAAACAATAGGGTCCTTGCACTTCATGCTAGGACACCGGTGGTGCCCTAGCCACTCGTGCTCGGGCCCTAATAAACAAATTTACAATATGGCAAATTTCGTGCGAAATGTCTCATATTTCAAAGACGTTTTAGAGGACCTTAGGATTGATGAAAACTCTCCAAATCTTGCATCCATGTGCAGAATATGAAACTCTTTCATCTGAATACACATTTAGGCTTGAGAGTGGTACGGTTGCTCTATAGCGCCCCCTTAAGTGGATTTAGCACTTGGGCTCATTTTTTGACGGCCTCAATATATACGAAAACTCACAAATGTTGGCGCCCACGTAAAGACCGGGGAGCTTTGTGAGTCTGTTCAGCGATTTGGCCCATACCTGTAGGTGGGCTCTATAGCGCCCCCTAATGTCTGGAAAGGCCTTAACTTGGACATAGTTACTCTGATCTTCACCAAATTTGATACACATATTGCACTAACCATTGCGAACATATTTCCCATTTACGTTCATTAGCTCCGCCCAACCGGAAGGCGGCCATTTTGAATTTATGAATTGTCATGTGTTTTACATTCTTTCGAACTCCTCCTAGGCCGTGACTGCAATCTTCTTGAATCTTTGCAGGTAGTATCTACTGACACTCGTGATGAAAGGTTATCCAAAGAAATTTGATAGTGCGAAAAATGTGCAAGTTATAGAGTACCAACTTCCTGTCCGGGTTCATGAAAGAGGAAGTTGCATATCTGGCCAAGATTTATTCCGATTACCACCAAACATGACACAGTTGTTCCGCATAGTGGTGTGAGCATCCATGCCAAATTTCAAGTCAATAAGCCATTAGATGGCGCCGTTAGAATTTTTTTTATTTTTTATTATATATTTTTTTCTTCCTATAAGTTGACCACGCCCACATACCAGACCACGCCCCCTTTCATAACATTTGATCCGTTTAAGGCATAGCTTTGTGTGAGGTGTCAATGAACTTAGCAGAGAGTTCCTTTTTCATTGCTGATGTTTGACCCGCCCCCCTATGATGCGGCCACGCCCCCTTTCACAGATAATGACCTGTATGACGTATAGCCTTGTGTGAGGTATCAATGAACTCAGCAGAGAGTTCCTTTTTCAGTGGTGATGTTTGACCCGCCCCCCTATGATGCGGCCATGCCCCCTTTCACAGATAATGGACCTGTATGACGTATAGGCTTGTGTGAGGTATCAATGAACTCAGCAGAGAGTTCGTATTTCAGTGGTGATGTTTGACCCGCCCCCCTATGATGCGGCCACGCCCCCTTTCACAGATAATGACCTGTGTGATATATAGTGTTGTGTGAGGTGTCATTGAACTCAGCAGGGAGTTCACTTTTTTGGCGACGATTTTCAGTGTATGAGTGACGCGCAAATGCACGGTCGCAAGGAGAGGCGTCCGCCAGTAACCCCGACTCGCGCAGGTCAGCGAGGGCCCGTACATCGCTGCTTGCAGCTTTAATTATTATTACTTTTCACCATTGCAATTCCTTAATTATGTTAATTATGTAAATACTGTATAATAACATTCCTTTAACTATGTAAATACCGTACATATCCACACTCCTTATATTTCTTTATTTATATTTCTACTCTGATATTTATACTATTTGTGCAACTGTAATACAGAGTTTCCCTTCGGGGATCAATAAGGTATTTCTCATTCTAATTCTGATTCTGAACTGACTGGCAACGACATAAAAGAAGGGTAGACGCTGCCTTGACAACTGGGGCTGTCTAGTCTTTTTATGTATATGATGGCCAGTACCAATAATGAAGATAAATGTACTATGGCCAAAGTCTGCCATATTTATAATCATTTTATTTTTTAAAAACATAAAACATTTCAATAGTGGAAATAGCTGATCAACAACCTCACAATACGTTGTGACATGTGAGTTCGTTAAGGGACTATTTCCATTTTTTGTTACAAGATTTGAAATCTATAAACATTTTTCAACAGATGAACGTAAACAATTCTGATCATTAAGCACAAAAAAGCAAATAATTGTCATCAAGGCCCACAAGTCATTCACGTACTATTTACTGAAATACAGTACGCACAGCTCCACTACTTCCTCAACTTAAGGCAGCTCCTTTGTTTCCTGTCTTACATTATTGGACAAACTGATTTTTCCACTTGTGTTTGACCATTGTGACTCAAGTAATACGAGTCAATATCTGTGCTCGGATTGAATTAAACTCCGAATTGGGTAGGACTGTGTCTGCGTTCTGTGATAGTTCCAGCGCCCCTCCTCTACACACACACGCTCTGCTCACTCACTCACACACAGAACACGGAGAAGTGAACAGCGCTCTCTCTCCCTCTCTCTCTCTCCCTCTCCCTCAGTCACTCAGGGTCGCGGGTCTTTTCCGTTAACGTTAAGGGTTTCTTCAGCTTCAGGTTTGTTTTTTACTTCGGTTTGTAGTACTTAACCAGTAATTTTCAGTTAAACGTGGGGTTTGTTCAGACATGGTGACAAAACAGATACAGATACAGATAATGCTGTACTCGCTCATCCCTAATAGATTGGATAACAAAGTTATCCTAATGCTGTTTTTTTGGTTTTAAACTTTGCCAAATCTGATCGGATAATGATTAAAAGTTTTGAACTCATGGGCCCAGGCAATTATGTAATAATTATGTCAAACCTACCCATAGGGTGGTGGTCCAGCTGTGCCTGTTGCATGTCCCCCGTCAGGTGATGGATTCAGCGATGGGATTTTCTCGCCATGCTCAGACAGTGGGCTCCTATCTATTATAATGGTGTCAGACCCTGACGTTGAGTCTGATGGCTCATCACCTTTTAACATATTTAAAAAGGACTCCTGTGGAGTTGGGTGGCTTTTTGGCGGCTTAGCCTGATCTTCCCCTGAAATATATTCATTCATTCAGGCCCTATAAAATTTACCATCTGACCACTTTGCTAAAACAGGATCTCCTGATCTAAGATCTTGCAGCTGCACAGGAGCCTCATCTCTTGCCAAAATTTTAGATCCTTTAAAGATTTTGCCGGTATAACCATCCTCCCATCTGACAAATGCAACACACCCTGAGAGAAAGAGAGAATGTTTAATTTCTATTTCTATTTGGCCACAACAATTTAGACTGGTATTTTTAGACATCATTTGGACCATAATGTTATGATTATTACCCCCCCTCCGTATATAACAGAAACTATGACCTTAATACTTACCAGATTGCTCATTTGGGGGAGGTGAGCTTAGGTCCTTCATTTTCTGAGTGGGAACCCGTAGCCTCTTTTTTGCCGGCATCTTGTTTTTCTTCATCCTGTTGAAAAAAATACATTTTAGATCATTAACGCAAAGTATAATATAAAAAGATGTTGTGGTTTAGGTATTTGTTTGGGTTTATGTTTCCCCTTCTTTGGCCTCCTTGTTTTTGTCTGTTTTCTCCGTGGTCCTGTGTTGTGCTGGCCCTGTCTTGTTCCCCTGTGTCTATTTGTTCTACGTCCTGTTTTATTTTGATAGTATGGGTTCTTGTCTTGTCTAGTCTTGTCTAGCTTTACGTTGGTCTGTCTGATTGTCCTGCCCCGCCCTAATGTGATTCACCTGATGTCTCACCTGTTCCCCGTTACCTCGTTACCTCTTGTATTTAACCCGTGTTCCCCTTTGTCTCTTGTTAGATCATTCCAGTTTGTGTGTCCTATTGTGGTGTCCTTTATGCCTGTTGCTGTGAGCTTTCCTGTGCCAGCTATCCCTCGTGAGTCTTCCCCCCGTGCTCTTTACCTGTTTTTGTGTTTTTTATTCCCAGGCCTGTTTCGGACTTCTTGTGTTTTTTGGATTTGACCTTTCCCAGTGCCCCTTGTGACTTGTTGTTGGTTTGTTTTTGCCATTGTGGATAGCTCCTTATTTTGTCAATAAATTAGCTTGTGTTTGCCCTCCAACCTGCATCTTGGTCATTCTTCCCCTGCTACCCACAACAAAAGACACTATTTTAACCTAGTTCACGTCATATCTTTGAGGTAAGAATGGTATCAAAATGAGCAAAAATCAAATTCTCCTAATTGATTGTGAGTTTCATAACCTATAAAACCACCAAGATTAAAGTAATTTAAAACCCATGTTGCAGGTTTAATTTTGCAATGAATTTGTGCAACTTGCTTGTTGGTAGTTAATATTTGAACTGTTATCCATTGTATTTGATGGTGTTTGATGTTGCAAAAATAATAAAAGTAGGCACTATTTTAAAGGGTTTTCTTCCCCCCCACTGCATTGCATGACATCACAATGGGGAGAAAACAGAGCAGCCTGCGTTGTCTTTACCACTGGTCTTGCCTAATATGGCTTTTGGTCTTTTACTATTAACAGTCTATGGTCTCAACCGAGTCCAGGTGACTTTATTATGTTTATAATATTGGAGGGAAAGTGAAACACAGCTTGGACGGGGATGTTGTTCGGCTTTTCATAAGTTTAGACAGCTAGCTAACGCTACGCTGCCAGACAACAGCGTTAGCCTAGCCTGCTAGGTAAATATTACGACTGCCTTTGGTGTTGCCTATATATGCGTCCATGTTGTCAACATAATACCTGTGGCGTTAGAGCAGCTTTTGTACCATAATTGTATTGAATGAAATAGTAAGCTTCGCTCCTACGAGATGGGTGGGTTTTTATTACGTTACACACAAAGCTTACTGGCTATAGTTAGCCTGTACGTATGCTAGTGAATATAGCTAACGTTTCATAGCTAGCCAGCAACTTCGGCAGTAGAGTTTCGGTAAGCTAACCACGACAGCGTTGTCGCCCATAATCAACCTGCGGTGATGTTTGAAATCAAGACACGCATATCGTTTCTTTTTACGGAGATCCGGACATTATTTTCATTTATGACGTTAAAGGAAGAGTAGCCCGAGTGTGCGCGGCCTGGAGGGACATGTCCTACCACAAGTCGGTGTGGAAGCCAAGCTACATCTGCGTTGAGCAGTCTGCACACCAGAGGAATAAAGTTCAGATTCTCAGTTTAAGACCAAGTCTGAGCTACATGATTCAACCTCACAGACAACGGACTCGGACAAGCCTTAAAAAAAAAAAACTTTTGAAGGATACAACGGTGTACAAATACGTGTACTGTTGAGTATACTGTGGAAATGTTTTATGGAGTTCTCAGCTAATCGTAATCTGTAAAATATTGATTTTTGTTCCAACCTGCTCTTTCCTTAACTTCCATATGGATTTATTTTAACCCTTGTGTTGTCTTCCCATTGACCTGCAACTTTGTGTTTTTCTCGGTTGAAATTTGACAGTTTGTTGTCCTTTTTCTACACGTTTTTGTCAATTTTTCCAATGTTTTTTTTTTTTGTCACTGTTTTCAGATTTTTTTGTTCACTTTTTCAGCATTTTTGTTTTTGTTGATTTTTTTCCTGCTTTTTTTGTAGTTTTTTTTCAACATTTGTCACTTTTTTCAACGTTCTTTTCTGATATAGAAAAATTTTGTAAACCGGTCAAATTTGACCCGAGGACAACACAAGGGTTAAAATTATGCGCTTTGTTCTCAAATAAATAGAATGTTAAATTACACTCTGTTCGTTGTTGTTTAACCAAACTTCAATGTTTTCTGAAAAGAAACCCACGTCCTAATAACAATATAATTCAATATGGTTTAGGGAAGCCATAAACCAACCATAGGGGTACACAGTAATACTGGTCACTTCTTTGCTACACTACATCTGGAGTAAAGCTATATTGTCATTGAGTTGCAGTGAACTTGTTGTCTAGGGTTAAGTAGCCTTTCATATGACTCAGTCTAAAAGGAATGGTAAAGTAAATATAAACAATTAAAATACTGGTGCGTGCTGGTTGGGGAGGACCATGATCCTGTCTGACATGTCAAACGGATTTAGGCATGGTCAGATCTGCTGATCGCGGGGCGAGCTTCTTGACCAGTGGCTCTAACGCACTCACTCCCCTCCAGCACACGCTTTCCACCGCACTCACTCCCCTACAGCACATGCTCTCCACCGCACTCACTTCCCTAGAGCACACGCTCTCCACCGCAGCTTTGCCACCACACACACAAGCATTTGACTAACACAGCAACACGTTTTCACCGGAAGAAGAGGTAAACACTAGGGGGATGCCTTCTATCCCTTTATCAAGATAAATGTACCAGTACTTATCTGAACTACATGATCACTGTCACTAGATAGAAAGAAAACATTGACGTTCATTCTGTGCTATTCACTGACAGTTTAAGTAAAGTCATCGTATGCACTGCTGCGTTGCTAAATGAAGGAGACTTCCCCCAAATCTTGGCAATTCCTCATTTGCCCTGTCACGTCTGGCAGGTTCGCAATTATACGGCTGCTGGCCTTTCCACCTCTTCCACATCCCAGTCAGTCACCGTAGTTCTAGTGCCAGGCTGAGACGTCGCTCCCCTATGTGACGTCATCACCGAATTGACTTAATAAACCCACGAATATCAAAAAAAACCAAAAACATCTAACACTATTTGGAGACATTTTTCAAAATGATATACATATCTTGAGTGCTTTTTGTACCCAATAATCAACAGTGGTGGTTAACCTGCAACATGGGCTTTAAAGATCGTGAACCATGATAGCATCCCTATTCTTGGGTGAGCTTTTGCAGAAAATCTGCCCACAACATACGGACTCTTGACACAATATGTTATGAACTTGCAGATCTGAAATTTCATCAGATATTTAATGTAGAGCAAAAATAGGAGGGCGACTCCAGTCAACTAAGTCAAATTTAAATTTAATCAAATCGTGACCTTCATCTTTTTTAAATTAAAAGTCAGTTCAGTTAACAGAAAATGCATTTTCGTGATATTAATTGATATTAATTGTATACAATTAGGAGAGAGAATTCAGGATGAAGAATAAACAAGTGAAAGTGGAAGTGATAAAATAAGAGAAACTTTATCTATCGTATGTAATGAACAGAGAAAATTGGAAGTGGAAAGTTGACACTTTCTAGGAAATGTATTTCTGTTTACTAAAGAGCTGATTAGATGGAAACCTCTGTTACTGAATAAACGCTTCCTCATATAATAGTTTTACTTTTACAAAAAGTTCCACTGTATATTCCATCAACTAGGGTCTTCTAGTCTATATAGTATTGGAGTGTCAAAATGACCAGACAAAAACCTGGAAAACAATGGAGAAGGACTGGTAATGAAGAAGACCCAAATAAACGACCAAGATGGGCTGCACAATTGTTGAGTAAGCCAGCATAGCCATGTTGCAGTAAACTTGCAGCAGATATGTTATGTAATGCCTTATTTTCCTCCCTGCAGTCATCCCTCCCTGCAGCCACCAGTGTTTATGTGGCTGAGACTGATCAGCAATATTTAGGTAATTTATTAAATGTGTTGGTGTATGTTTAATGTTCAAAAGCCACACCCAGTCCCATGTGCAGAGGAGAGAGAGATCCTGAACACAATTAGTTCTGATTAAGAATCACAGGACCTGTAAATAACCAATAGATTGGTAGACAGAATGCAGTCTACAGTTGGTCAAAATAAGCATGGCAAAATAGCTTTCTCTTATCCTTCTTTTTCTTTTTTTATCTTTTGAGTTTCTTGCAAGAAAGTTTCTCACCCAAAATCTTTTTTGCTAATTTATTAAAAATTTGAATTTAAGCAAAATTAGACTAATATTGATCTATAAAAAAGGTGTAAACCACTGATGTGTCCTCTTGTCTGTGTCAGGAGGTAGCAGCAGCAGAACACAGCAGGGAGGGGTGCCTCCTGGAGGAACCCAAAACGCTGCACTTCAAGGGCAACCTCCAGGTGTCCATGCAGGATGTACCGCACTCACTCTCGGACATCAAGCCTCTCACCACCTGTTAGGTATACACACCCTCTCTGTCTGTCTGTAATGATGTACAGTATATTTTGTCACTGAGCAGATCCTACTAAAATATGATAAAATAATCTGAGTGTAGGAAAGTGATATACAGGTTGAGACGTTATTGGTTTTGTGTTGTGACAAAATGTTTTTTTACTCTTAATGATTTTTATTCTATTTTATTACCAGCACAAAGTAGCGTGGCACAAGAGAGTATTTCAACTGTTAACTCTATCAAAGACAATGAAGAACCATCTTCCAGATCAGCCTTCAGAGAACTACATGGCAATGCTGAGTATGATCCATCTCAATTATTTGAGGAAGCTCTCCCTGATATGGGGGCTTGGACATATGATGATGAAAATTAGTTCAATGAGGGATTTGAAGAGGGTTTGAGTGAGGACTGTGCAGAAAAGTCAAATTTCAAGGACACAACACACAAACCATTAAATGACAATGCATCAATAACTGTTGCAGAGAGCCTTCTGATCATCATGGCTTACGTTAACTGTCATAAAGTAACTGATGAGGCCTTTAGTGAAATGTAAAATGTTTAAGTTGCTTTGTCCTGATAGTCTGAATACAGACTGCTTAAACAGTGTACAAAAGTTAAAAGACTTTTTTTCTCACATGCTGCATCATCTCCTAGTTCACAAAGGTGTTATTTGAGCACCTCATGGCTTATGTTTTAATGGGTTAAGTTTTGGAACTCAAAATTGTAATTAATGAATTGTATGGCTTGTGTTAGAAATCAACACATTTTGTAAGTTAAGCATTATGTAAATAAACCATATATCTCAAATTATTTGCCTGAATTTAATTATTTTCTCAAATTTTGCGATGAGATAAACTGAGATATGATTGAGGAATATGACATTAAATAATGTCTCATATTGAGACTAATTTGAGAGCTTGCATTACTCTAATTTTTCTTTTTGCTGAAACACTAGAAAAGAGACAACTGTAAGAGAATCTGAGAACTCAAATAGTGAGTAGTGAGAGACGGAACCATGTATATTTCTAACTGAGCTATAACTGAGATCAAATTGAGACATATTTGAAAGCGGCACAGTATGTCTCATTTTTCTCTTAGTGGAGATCAGGAAAAGAGACAGCTGAGAATTTAGAGGACTTCCACAGTGCTCAATGTGAGACTTAATTCTCAGGAGAGACATTTGAGAAGTATGAGAAAACCACTTTTGTCTCGATTAGAGCTCATTTATATCTAGATGTAAATGTGACATAAACGAGATCTCATCTTCAATTTTGCTTTGCTATGGGTTCTCCTCCCGCACTCTCACTTCAACAGCACAGGTAGGTGTCAAGATGGAAGACACCTCCACAACAATGGCCCCAACCTAGAAAAAGAACAATTAACACAAACAACAAAAAAACTAAAATGTTGTTGCTCTCCGTCAATGGTATCAAAATAATTTGTACACAGTAACTAATCCATCATATAAAATATTGGGGTATGATTCCAATTTATTAAGGAACAAACAATTTAAACCTCAAACAAAACGCATTATAAACAAACCTGCTGCTTGGACCGATTTGTCTTGGAGGCAGCAGCCCTCCGAGGACGTTCCACATATGGTTTCTAAAGCAAGAAAATCAAAACCCACTTTGGGTTTTTTCACTGGGGTGTAGATCCTTTAGAACAATATACAGTCTGGACTTTCATAATTTATAGGGTGTCAGGAGCAAATAAGTCCTCAACCAACAGATCGCATGTAAATTACCTTTGAGCTTTGTGGAATTGTGTTCTCCACAGGGCTGGAATTTGATGGAACAACTTTATCCGTCGCATCCAACATCGCAATGCTAACACTGACTGGTGTTAGCGGGATGGAACACCACTTTAACATAACCTGTAAAACAAAAATGCAAAAACACTATTGCTGAAAATGCTACATGTTTAGTTTTTATTTAAAAAGACACAACCTTTAATTATGTTTACATTCCTGGTCATTTACGTGTTGTCGCCATCATATTGTAAGCACTAGTTTTCACTGCAGGTTCATGAGACAGTATAATGTCATCACAGCTTTCTGTTATACATCTTGGCTACGCAGTGCTTCCTAGCCAGAATACCCTAGGTCTGGTGCTGGTTACATAACACAAAACAAACCTGCTGCTGAACCATCCTCTTAGTAGGTGCACAAAAGGACTGCTCAAGTTTCCCAGATTGGTGCCTCTGTAATAACAAATAGAAATAGTTTGTATTAAACAAACAAATACTAAGGTAAACTGTTTAGGTAATACAACTTCTTTCAAAATGTCTCAGGCCAACATTTACAGTGTGCAATCTATTACCTTGCGACCCTGTCCAACAAGCGGCCACTCAGGAGGGTTTGGTTACGTGGCTCAATGACATCCAAGTGTGTGAAAGACACCTCCACAACAGTGGTCCCAACCTAGAAAAAGAAGAATTAATGAACTGCATGAACAAAAGACAAAGAAAAACTACAATGTTGTTACTGTCTGCCAAAGCTATCAAAATAATTTGTGCAATTTGCAAGGAAGACAAGAAAACACAAGGGACTTATAAAGACAGAGTATGATTATATATTATTATTATATATGTAATAAAGAACAAATAATTCAAAACTTTAATCAGTTACAAATAGCATAAACACACAAACCTGTTGCTTGCCCCGTGTTGGCTTGGAGGCAGCAGCCCTCCAAGGATGTTCCACATTTTGTTACGGGATGGCGGAGTAAGGACCCAAACGCAGAGATGAGGAGACAGGCAGGAGCAGGTACACAGGGTTTATTGAAATAACAGTCCAACACAAAGGGAGCACAAAGGCAAAACCCCAGTAAAAATCCAAAAGGGGCAAAACACAGGCAAAAATCCAAAACATAAAATCCACGGGGGAAAACGGGCGAGGGAAAGGACTAACACACAGGCACAACAGGAACGTGCAGCAGATGCGGTGTAAACAAGCAGACGAAACTAGAATGAACCAACAAGAGGCAGAGGAAACACTGGGGTTAAATACATAAGGTAATGAGGTAATGGGGAACAGGTGAGACGTCAGGTGAATCACATTAGGGCGGGGCAGGACAATCAGACAAACAAAGCGAAGCCAGACAAGACAAGACAAGACAGGAAGCTAAACTACCAAAATAAAACAGGAAGGAGAACAAACAGACACAGGACCAGACAGGACCAGCAACATAAGACCAGGGAGAAACAAGGACAAAAACACAAGGAGGCCAAAGAAAAAGGGGGATTTATTCAGGTAATGTGATTATACTCAGGTTTTGTGATTAAGCTATGCATTAGCCAATGAAACAAAGACCATGTCAGATATTGAATAAGAGAGAAGTATGTTGTATCTTGTGCTTGGCACGGGTGGGGGCGACATTCTGTTGTAAGGTCAGTCCGAGGTCATGCTGATTCCACCATCAGCACAACACAGTGTCCTCTCACAGAGAGACACCCAAAAGCACACATAAACAAAGATACATTCCTGCAGACTGAGACGGCATGCCGCACCCACCCAGCCATAGAGTTACTGTTGCTATGACGATATGCACCGCCCAGTGACGCTTTTTGACCAATAGGGCTCCCTTAAGGAGAACCCATATAACCTCTGCGCGCTCTGTTTAAGCGCCTTTTTGGGACCTCTGAACTAGTCAAGTTCCATTAGGACCGTGCACGTATGACTGTACGGAATGCATTGCTCTGATTAATATAAAACTACAATAAATACTTAAAGTGATATAACCTAATTAGGCCTAAAGTGTCTTCTTGTGGACAGCCAAGTGGTTTTCTCCAACAAATTGGTAGCAGAGGATGGTTTGCTTAGAAACAGTGTAATAAGAGAATTCCACGGAACCAGGAGAGTGAGTTGTTAAACTCCAGGTCCAGACTCCACGGACTGTCCACGTCCTGGGAAGGAGGACAAAGGGAGGACACTCAGTGCACGCCTCAGGAACCTGATCACATGAGCGCTCAATCAAAGGTGAGCAGAACCTATTTCATTGAAATCTGCATATTGACTATATCAAATTAATGTGATCAGAAGTACTGAGAGTGAGTATTGAATGTTTTGAAAATTTACGTAATTGTTAAAATTGTGGACATTGGAGCAATGCATTCCGATTAAATGTGTGTAGGGGTAATGATTGATGGGGACTGAATGAAAAAAGAATATGACCTCGTTGTGAAAGATTCGAAAAACCTGGATAGAACAGCTAGCGTATTATTCAGGGGAAGGTCGGGCACAATTGAGGAGACATAATTCGACATAGAGAAATCCAAATCCATAAGAATTGGACAGTGAAGGTAGTGAATGTAAAAAAAAAAAAAAAGAGAGAAGGAGAAAAAGAATGAAGTGAAAAAAGAATGGATCCATTAGAGGTTGCTCTTACGTACATTGACTTAGATGATTTGAGAGAAAATGAGTGTGTGAGTCTAAGTGTTTCGCTGTCTCCAGACCAAGCCTCTGGTCCGCCCATGCTGCCGCCGTTGCAGAATCAATTGGATGAATTAAGTTTGATTGTTAAGTGTACAATGGCACACACTTTAACAACCAAATGATGAGGGAAGTAGAGGCGGCCTTGGGCATCACACACTCATTTGGGTCAGTGTATCATCCACAGTCACAGGGACTGGTGGAAAGAGCGAACCTGAAGGCTAAGATAGCCAAGGTTTGCCGCGGTGCTAGGATGATGTGGCCAGAGGCCCTTCCCCTTGCACTCATGGCCATGGGAGCATCAAAAGGGGGAGAGACACACCTCTCGCCACATGAGATCCTTACCGGGAGACCTATGCCAGGTCCACCCAATGATGGAGGTCATATGCCACCATTGGATGTAAGCCTACAGCAAATAGAAATGTCAGCATACATGAAAGCGTAGTGTCGGGTAGAGTAGTTTCTAAATTGGATAAATAGAAACGAAGGTAGTCTGAAAAATGAATAAAATTTTAAAAAAAGAGGGAATAGTATGGCGGAGGCTAAGACGGAGGAGGAGGGTCTGTTGGAATCAGGACCGGCCATGGTAACGTTGAAACACGGGCAGCACTCCAAAAGACCAGGATGTGCGCATAAAACAAGCACAGGACAATTTAGATCCTGTAGTACAAAAAGACCCAACAAATACTGAGAAGCCGTGGTTCTGTCCACTGTGGGACGGAATGCATAAATTACAGGATGATATAACTAAATTAGAGGACGACGCCAAAACCGGGTCTCATATTATGTGCCAAATTGAGAAATAAAATAATGAAGGTAGAAGGTAAACATGCTGTTCTCCACGGTTTTTGCTCATGCAGGGAGCAGCACACCCCATAAGGGACACTGGACACAAGATAAGGAAGACAAGGTTGATAAAACACAGGACAGAAAAATGGTCATTTCCAAAACATCTAGACATAAGACCGCCACCATATTTGGTTGGCACACATTGAATTTAACCAGCAGTAAACATAAATAAAAGGGGCAGTGACTGTGCCCCCGTGTTAACAGATTGTTCAGAGGGAGATGAGAAATGCGCACTTTCAAACCCCATCCAATCTCCACTCTATTAAGTCAACTCAAAAGAGCCGAGCAACAACATTGGGTACAGTTGATATATGTTTCTATGTATGTCTGTATGTCTTGTCTTGTTTTAATTGTTGTATGTCTGCAATTTGAAATGGATCAAAATTATAGTAATATGTCCTGTCAGACCCTAGTAGACTGAAGGAGGCTGAGAAAAAGTCCAACTAGGGAATAAAGGGAAATGTGTAACGTTTTAGGAAAAAGGATTTAGATTTAATGAGGGAAAATTTGGTTTAAAATGAGGGAAAATTTGGTTTAAAAAAAAAATCAAAGAGATAAAAGTAGTCAATTCAATGTGGGATCCATCTTATACAACAGAAGTTTTAAGGTAAAAATCAAAAAGTTTTTTATTTCCAGTAATGTACACTCAGGATGTCAAAAACAGATTTAGGAAAAAATGAAATATAGATGGTCATTGTAAGAGACCCTGTTCAGTTATTTTTTTAGAAGAGAAGCAAAATAGAGCCATGAAAAATGCAACAAGTTTTGACTCATGTTTGGGTATTTCTGCCACTGTTGCAATATAAGTCCCTCCAGTTCTGTCAGGTTGGAAAACGGGGGACAGTCAAAATTGTAGGTATGTGTCAGAGGAAGATTGAAGTCAGGGCTCTGGCTGGGCCATTCAAGAAAGGACCCTGTGAAGACTGAAGTGTTCATTGTCTTGAGAAAAGTCCCAGTCTGAGGTCCAGAGGGAAAAACGTTTTAGTCCAGGAATCCCTGAAGATTCATCTTTTGATCGAGGGAAAAGTCGTTGTCCCTTGACCCCCAAATGAATGCACCACCAACTTCACTGTTGAGAAAAATGAGCAGTTCCAAAACCGTTCAGAAAAGGCCAAAAAGTTCTATCTTGGTCTCATCAGACCAGAAAAGGTAAAAGGACACAGGGTGTTTTTTTAGCAAACATGCTTCCTACATGTGTCTTTAACAGAGGGAGGTTTAAAAAAAGATTGGAGAAATGATTATTTTCTGGCATGTATGTTGTAACAAAATCTTTTAAGGGTTAAAAGGGTTTTGATCACAAAAATTCCATTTGAAAGGCCACTGTGCTCTTAAAAAAGTGCAGCAGAAATTTTTTATAAAAAGATCTGTTTGAAAATTTGTCTCTGAGTGGCAGTTCCTTTGACCTTTGATTGTCATTTGCTCTGACATGCACTGTTGATAAAAAAACAGGTGTTGGCTTTCCTAATCAAGTTTCCAGTTTTTTAAAAAGGGAAACAATGAAGGTTAAACCATTGATGATCAGAAGTAGGCTTCCTGAGTTAAACTATGGGACAATGATTGTTAAAAGAACCAAAAATAAAAAGTAAACATTTCTAAATTTCATTTTTTTTCTGTCAATATTGGTTTGATGATACTTACTGAGAAATAAAAACTTTTTTGAAGTTTAAACAAAGAATGTGAAAATTAAAGGTTGGTTTCATGGGACTTATAGAAAGTTTTAGGTTTGGGATACTTAAGGGTTTTATATCCTACTAATGTCAGTAGAAAAATAATGGAGAAATGCTTATTTTAACATTCTATGTTACATGAGTTGAAGGGAAGGAAGGGGGACACAGGGTGCTGCACCAGCAGGCAGCCCCTTTGACCCTTTGGAGGGAGTTTAAAAAACACAGATAAGGAGAAAGATTTGGTCTGGCAGTAACAGTATTAACCAAAATGCCCTCTGCAGGGCAAAAAGGTTTAAATTAAATTGTCATGATAAAACTAAGAATTCTTTAAAGTAAAGTGAAATAAAAGAAGAGAGAAATCATTCTTTCTTTCCAGAGGTCTAGAGGACAGCTGCAGTGTGGGTTATTTCAAGAAAACACACACGTATAGAGAAGGATAAGGTAAAAAAAAAAAGAGTTGTGCATAAAGTAAAGAGGGGTTGCAGTAGACCTGCAGCTCAGTGAAGATTTTGATCATAAATCACACAGTATAATGAGATATGTTCTCATATCAGGTAACAAACTGGATAGACTGAACCACTGGTGCTCCAGTGGGTTCTACTGTTAATAGGACTACAGGTCATAAAGAACATATTAGACATTAATTAGTACAATTTTTGTTGCAACCTAAAAATAGAAAATTAAAGAAACATTCTTTTTGTTATAATTCATCTAAGTTTATTGGTTGAGATAAGATTGAAACCAATCCAAGCTGATATGAGATTCCATTCTATGTACATTTGATGTGGTGCTCAAATGAGCCTTTTCAGTGAAGCTTAATTGTAGATTTTGTTTATATTTTGAGTTTTTATATGACAAACTGTTTAAACTATTAAGTTGATGTTGAAAACATTTTATTTGGGTGATTCTTTTCTTTTTCTGTTTTGACTTTTTGTTTTGTTGCTTTTAAGATCAAGATGAAGTTTGTGACGCAAGACAGTGTGTTAATGGCTAAAACTACTACATAATTATGAATAGGTATGTTGTAGGAGACATAACTCAAAAAGAAGGATACAGTAGCAAAAATACAGTGTCCACAGCATCAAGGATATTAAACTACTTTACAATTTTGTTTTGATTTGTGCAGAAACATGACCCGTAATGTAAACTGAGGCTTAGAAGAGATAAGTTCCAAAACCAATGTTTCTCTTTAGAATGTTTGTATGGATTTTATAGAGTTAAACCAGCAAGAGGGACAGAAATGTTATTTTATAATAATGAGTGACATACACTAAATGAGTATTGATAAAAAAAAAAGATAATGCTTTTTGGAGTTCTGTTTTGTGCCACACAGTGCCTCGGTGTGTCAGAATCCGGTCCATCTCGCTCCTCCAGCTAAAGGATCAGAGACAATCTGTACCAGAAGAATGACTACAACCATCACAGCACCTCAGACCACAGCACAGCTAGAGACCATAAAGGTTCATGGTCTGGCTGCGATTCTTGGCCCAAAGTGACATGAAAAGTGAACCAGGGCTAAATGTTTGATAGTGATCGCAACATCTGTAAGTGTGCTGTGCTGGACCGCAGAGCAAGCAGTGGGGTCCACATGCTCTGGCTGGGGCCTTGCTGACGCTGAGGTAAGAGGGCTCTGCAGGGGTCAACCATCCCTGAGGCCTGCTACACCATAAACAGAGACACTGAGGTACGGACCGACGAACAGAAGATGGACTGATAAGGAGAAGGGGGGAGCGAGAGACCTCCTGGTTCTGGTACTTCAGACGCACACGTGGAGGGAGATTTGCCACTTACAGACTCAGATTCTGAAAACACACATACAATACTGGGAAAAACTAATATTTTAGAATTACTTATTCTTACTCTACAGATAAAGTAAAGTTCATGTAAAAAAAAAAAAAACATGTATGAAGGGTCAAGACATGCCTCAAAGATATAAGCAATTTGGTATGGAAAATTACATTTTTTGGGGTCTTATAAAATTTAGTAACATTTGCATTAAATTTCCTGTTATAGTTTCAAGCAAGATCGGTGGCAACTATGTTAATACAGATGGATTAAACATAGTCCTCACATTTTCAATAAAGTGTTAAAAGATGATTTGGTAGGGATAGATCAGGTATTGCAAAGTACTGTGATTTAAAATGTAGACAACATTGAGTAAATATTTAGGTGATGATCTCACAGAGTGAAAAGAAAAGGGGGAGTGTAAAACTCCATGCTTTATTTCGGGGGTGCTCCATGATTAATGCTGGGATGTTTGTCATTTCATTGTGCTTACTGAATAGGATCTCCATAAAGGTGATCTAAAAAGAAATTTAAAATTGTGTACTTAAACATTGTGTGTGATTTGCATTATACATTTAAGCCAAAAGGTAAAAGCATTATTTCAACATAAATGAAGACATGTTGGTCATGCATTAAGTTTGTTGTTATAAGTAGGCCTATATAGTTTGGTTTGTTGTTTGTTACATTAAGTTGTTTTGCAATACTTTTGTTTTATAATATAAGATGTTCCGGTACATTTTGTTATAACCAGCTCTACAAATGTGTTAGAAGCTGAATTGATGATGTTAGAGACACCCTGTCTCTGGTTTCTACAAATGTGTCAGAAGCTGAATTGATGATGTTAGAGACACCCTGTCTCTGGTTTCTACAAATGTGTCAGAAGTTGAATTGATGATGTTAGAGACACCCTGTCTCTGGTTCCAGTCACCCTTTATGGCCCAACTGCCCTTTTGCTTTGCAAGTCCTGAGGGTCATAAACCCTCAGTCACATTCCGACTAAAAGATAAGGAATAAGCACAAGACCCATCGTTGAGTAAGTGAACAACTAGGACGAGATGCGTCTCCACATTCAGCCCGGGCACTAAGGAAAGGTAAAGCAGAACCTGTTAATATCAAATCTGCAGCATTGGACATGTACAAAATCTGAATGTGGAACGTGCCTGTATCCTAGTTGCTAAAATTGACAAAATTTGATAAGATGTTGATGTGTGAAAAAGTTTTAAATTTTAATATATAGTTTAAGTTTGAAAACTTAGTACTTGCAAGTAGTTAGTAAATCAGATGAAGGGTAGTGTATTTCAAACAGGGGGGACCAGGTGTCCAGTAGGGCAACATTGAAGTTAGTTATCACACCTTGCAGGTGTGAAAAGGGGGTTTTGTTGTGATTTTATTCAGGTAATGTGATTATACTCAGGTATTGTGATTAAGCTATGCATTAGCAAATGAAACAAAGACCATGTCAGATATTGAATAAGAGAGAAGTATGTTGTATCTTGTGCTTGGCACGGGTGGGGGCGACATTCTGTTGTAAGGTCAGTCCGAGGTCATGCTGATTCCACCATCAGCACAACACAGTGTCCTCTCACAGAGAGACACCCAAAAGCACACATAAACAAAGATACATTCCTGCAGACTGAGACGGCATGCCGCACCCACCCAGCCATAGAGTTACTGTTGCTATGACGATATGCACCGCCCAGTGACGCTTTTTGACCAATAGGGCTCCCTTAAGGAGAACCCATATAACCTCTGCACGCTGTTTAAGCGCCTTTTTTGGGACCTCTGAACTAGTCAAGTTCCATTAGGACCGTGCACGTATGACTGTACGGAATGCATTGCTCTGATTAATATAAAACTACAATAAATACTTAAAGTGATATAACCTAATTAGGCCTAAAGTGTCTTCTTGTGGACAGCCAAGTGGTTTTCTCCAACAGGCGCCAAGAGCAGAGGCAACCAGGGGCATAAACAAAGGGAACCAGAACAGGAGACCAGGGGAGAGACAGGAAAAGGAACAAGGACGGGAACAAGGGAGGAACCAAGAGAGGGACCGGAAAGGAGGAGACAGGAGACGAGGGAACGAAGGGACGACAAGAGAGAGACTGAAGAGGAAGGAACGAGGGAGCGAGAGAGGGGACTGAGAAGGAGGGAGCGAAAAAGGGGAGACAAGGCGGAGAAGAGGAGACGAGACGGAGGAGGAAAGGAGACGAAGGAGGCGACGAGACAAGACGAAAGGGACGAGGAGACAAGAAAGGGGCGAAAGCGGAGAAAGGAGAGGAGACGAGACAACAGGCGATGAGACAAAGGAGGAGAGGCAAGACAAAGAGGCAAAGAGACAAGACAAAAGGCGAGGGGACAGGGAAACGAGAAGACAAGGAGACGGAACGACAAGAAAAGACGAGACGAAAAAGGAGGGGTGTCAGGATGAAAAGAGGGAATGTAACGAGAGGAAAAGGGAGGCGAGATGAGGAAAGGGCACGAGGAAACAGGTTACAAGGACCAGGCACGAGGAAGACTAGAGAAAGGACTGGAGACAGGAGGCGAGTGAGGGGTCAGAGGAGAGGCAACCGAGGAGGGGTATAGGGTAGGGACACAGGGAGAGAGCGGGGCAGACAAACACCGGGGGCAGGCAGAAACAGAGCGAGATAGGCCCAGAAAGAGGGAGCTAAGTAGAGATGAAGGGGTGACAAAACAGAGAGCCAGACAGGCAAAGAGGGAGCAAGACAGAGACACAGTGATCGAGAGGAAAGACCCAGACACCGGGACAGAAGAGGAACACAGGGAGCCAGGCATACAGAAAGAGAGCAAAAGGAACACAGAGAGAGAGCAAGACGGAGAGCAAGACCGACAGAGGGAGACAGACAATAGAAATGGAGAGAGACACAGAGGACAAGACAGATGGACACAGAAAGCACGAGAGAGAGCGATAGAGACAAGTGATCGGGACAGGGCGAGGATGGAGACAAGAAAGGAGTAGGAGGAGAGGAACCGAGAAAGGGAGCAGAGAAGCGACCAAGGGCAGAAAAAGCGCGGCACGGAGAGTAGGGCGAAAAAAACCCCAGAGAGACTGAGATGGACTGGAGAAAAACAGAGAGGAGCAGGGAGAGTCACCCACACAAACAAGCAGAAAAAGGAAACCGGACAGACGGAGAGGGAGGCAAAGCGACCCAGACAGCGGGACAGAAAGAGAGCGAGACAGGCGAGGGACTGCGAGAGGGGTTGTGTGGGAGAGACAGCGCGAGACAGACAGGGTGAGAGGAACGTGGAGAGTCAAACAGACAGACACATGGAGAGGGGAAAGCGCAGGGAGACAGGGGCAGGGAGTGAAACACGTAAAGAGGCAACAAGAAGGGAGCGGGACCGAGCGAGGGGGACACACAGAGAGACTGGACGAGTAGGGCGGAGAGACGAAAAGGGAGAAGGCGAGACGCAAAAAAACAGACAGACAAAAGGAGAGCGAGACATCACTAGACCAAAAAGAGGGAGACAGACAGGCACAGGGACCGAAACAGACCGAAGCAAAGAACAATGAGACTAGGCAACCAGAAGGAGGACGGAATGAGCGAAGACCAGACCAAGGAGAGGGACAGACCCAGGAGACAAAACGACACAGGGACAGAAAAGAGAAACCCACAAACAACCAGAAAAAGGGAGAGAGGTACAGAGACGCAGGGAAACGGGTGACTCACGAACACAGGGACCAAAGAAGGACAAAGGAAAGGGCACTGGGAGGGCGCACTAAGAAGCCTAGTAGAAGGCGCACGAGGAAGCCCGTTAGTGGGCACACGGAAAACCCCGGGGGGCGCACAAGGGGCGCATAAAAACCCACGGAGGGGCGCACGAGGGGCGCGGGAAAGCCCACGGAGGGGCGCACGAGGAACGCGAGAAAGCCCACGGAGGGGCGCACGAGGAACGCAAGGAAGCCCACGGAGGGGCGCACGGGAACGCGAGGAAGCCCACGGAGGGGCGTGGACTGGACAGGCACAGATTGGGCTGGCGTGGACGTAGAGGGAACAGACTGAGACGGGACGGGTGGAGACGACGTGACTACCGGCGGGTTGGGTTTGTAGGGTAATTTGGATGGGGCAGACGCAGGGAAAGGGAGAAAAACGGGAACAGGAATGGAGACGGGGACAGACGGTGACCGGGACAGGGACAAGCACTGGGACAGAGACAAACACGGGGACTGAGACAAGCACAGGGACAGACAAGGGCACAGGCACAAGCACGGGGACAGGGACACGAACAGGCACGGAGACAGGGACAGGGACAGACACAGTGACGGGAACCAACACAGAGACAGGGACAGGCACAAGACCAGGGAGACCAGGACTAGGAGAGGCAAAGACATGGGGGACAGGGGTTCCTGCGGGCCTGGGACCAAGGCCAGGACCGGAGGAAGCCAGGGGGCTGGGTCCCGGGGGACCCCTAGAACCGGGACCAGGGGGGCCCCGGGAGCCAGTGCCCAGGGAGGACAGGAGCCCAGACGCCGGCTGGGGGTCGGGGGCGCCAACCGCCGACCGAGGGCCAAAAGCATTGGCCGTCGGCCAGGAGCCAGGGCCACCGAGCACCAGCCGGGGGTCGGAGGTGCTAGACCTCTGATCAGGGTCGTGAGGGCTGGCCGGTCGGTCCGGAAGTCCGGGTCGGCCAGTCCGAGTCAAGAGGGGTCCGGGGTCGGCCGGTAAGGGTCAGGGAGTCCAGTTGGCCGGTCAGGGGGTCCAGTCGGCCGGTCAGGGTCAGGGGGTCAAGTTGGCCGGTCTGGGTCTGGGGGGCCGGTCGGACCGTCTGGGTCTGGGAGGCCGGTCGGCCACGAGTTCAAGGCGCCGGTCAGCGACGACTGGGGGTCCGCCACACGGCATAAGCCGGCGGCTAAGGGTCCGCACCGGGAACTACCGGGCGGGGGGTCCGCCGCCGGGCGTGTACCGGGCGGGGGGTCAGGGCGGCAGTTGGCGGCTGGGTCGGCGGCAGTCGGCGGCAACAGGGGGTCCGCAAGCAGCCTCCCTTCTGGCACCCGCGGCGGGGCGCGGCAGTCGCCGGGCTGGGGACCGGAGTCGGCGGCTGGGGGCCGCGGGCGGCGAAGGCCGGGCTGGGGGTCCGCGGCAGCGGCAGTCGGCGGCTGGGGGTCCGGCGGCGGCAGTCGGCGGTAAAATGGTCCGCCTCGAAAAGCCGGCGGTTGGGGTCCGCCTCCGGGCGGGAGCCGGCCAAATTGGGGTCCGCCTCGTCGGCGGGAGCCGGCGGCTGGGGGTCAGCTTCGTCGGCGGCAGTCGGCGGCTGGGGGTCCACGGCGGCGGGCACGACCATTTAAATCATTGGAGGCCTGCAGGCTCGCCCAGCTGATAAACCTCCCTGATCGCATCCACACCCGGCACCTTCAAGGTCCATGGCTTGCCTGCCACGGCGTTCCGCAATCAGCAACATATAGTCAAATTTTGCCTGACGCGGTTCAGTGGTATAAACACCCAGCCCCCGAGGAACCGCCTGAGCCCGTATTTCAACCGACTGAGAGCCATGTGGCGTTCTTTGACGTCAGTAGGGCCCACACTGGCCTCAACCTGCTCCAGAACGCACTCCGCTGGGTCCGTTTTTGGTTCATTCTGTTACGGGATGGCGGAGTAAGTACCCAAACGCAGAGATGAGGAGACATGCAGGAGCAGGTACACAGGGTTTATTGAAAAAACAGTCCAACACAAAGGGAGCACAAAGGCAAAACCCCAGTAAAAATCCAAAAGGGGCAAAACACAGGCAAAAATCCAAAACATAAAATCCACGGGGGAAAACGGGCGAGGGAAAGGACACACAGGGACAACAGGAACGTGCAGCAGATGCGGTGTAAACAAGCAGACGAAACTAGAATGAACCAACAAGAGGCAGAGGAAACACTGGGGTTAAATACATGAGGTAATGAGGTAATGGGGAACAGGTGAGACGTCAGGTGAATCACATTAGGGCGGGGCAGGACAATCAGACAAACAAAGCGAAGCCAGACAAGACAAGACAGGAAGCTAAACTACCAAAATAAAACAGGAAGGAGAACAAACAGACACAGGGGAACACAAGACAGGACCAACAACATAAGACCAGGGAGAAACAAGGACAAAAACACAAGGAGGCCAAAGAAAAAGGGGGAAAAGAACCCAACCAAAACCCCAAACCATAACACATTTGGTTTCTAATGTAAGAAAATCAAAACACACTTTGTAACTACTGTGGGGTGTAGCTCCTTTAAAACAATATCAGCAGTCTGATCTTTTTTAATTTATAGGGGGTCAGGAGCAAAGACAGTTTATAACAAGGCCTCGACCAACAGATTGAGTCCAAGCCTCCCCGCGCCAGTCGACCCCGGCGACCCGGAAAGCGCACGAAAGTGGAACCCAAAAAACGAAAGCGGGAGGGCAAACGTCCGGAAACATCGAGAGGCGCACGTTTCGCGGCACGGATTAATAGCGCAATGACCCAGAAAAACTCTGGTCTCCTAGGCTAGATGTAAAACCTGGATAAAATGGCTCAAAATTGTCTACGTTTATTATAGCGCCCCCGAATGGCCTATCTTTACCAAATTTGGTACAGAGCTTCCGAGTGGCATGCCAAACAATCCTTACAAGTTTGGTGTTGATAGCATTTATTGTGGCAGAGATATTGCAATTGCAAATTTCCCATTTAAATGCATTGAGTGTTTTGAAAACCAATAAACATTGATTATAGCGCATCCTAATGTCCAATCCTTACCATATTTGGGTCAAAGCACCAGGAGTGGGCCTAAATGGCACCCAACAAATTTTGTAAAATTCGGAAAAGCGGTTCATGAGATATAAACATATTGTATTTGTAGCGCCCCCTAGTGGCCAATGTTCGTCACATTTGGTTTACAGCCTCAGAGGCTCATACCAAGGGATATTCCAAAGTTTGGCTTTGATAGCATTTATTTTGGCCGAGATATGGCAAAGACGTTTTTTTTGTAGTTAGCTACACAAATTTGTTTGCGCGTAATACGCACGATTTTCATTCTATAAAAAATCTTTATGTTACTTTATGTCAAGTTGGTCTGGAGATACTATGTGCCAAGTTTCGTGCAGATCCATTGCACGGTCTAGGAGAAGTTCGAAAAAGTTGGTTTTCGATAAATCGCGAATTTTCACGCATAAAAGTATAGGCGGAAATGGGCGTGGCCTATATCACGAGATTCAGTAGGGTCCAGGAAACGCGTGGATATAGGTTTTTTCAATATGGGATGTACGGTTTGGGAGTTATAGGGCCAAACGCGTTATTTCTGGTATAGCGCCACCTAGTGGTGGATGTGGGTAAATTGTTTTCGGCTGAGGTCTTTGCGGAGTTTTGGACCATTCCTGAAAATGGCGCGTTGCCACCATGTACGGTTTAGGCTGCAGCGGCAGGTTTATGCAGAGAAGAAAAATAACTAGAACTGCACGCAGTTACAACGGGGTCCAAGCCTCCCCGCGCCAGTCGACCCCGGCGACCCGGGGAGCGCACGAAAGTGGAACCCAAAGCGAAAGCTGAAGGGCAAACGTCGGGAAACATCGAGAGGCGCACGTAACGGTACGGAATAATAGCGCAATGACCCAGAAAAACTCTGGTCTCCTAGGCTGGATGTAAAACCTGGATAAAATGGCTCAAAATTGTCTATGTTGATTATAGCGCCCCCCAATGGCCTATCTTTACCAAATTTGGTACAGAGCTTCCGGGCGACATGCCAAACAATCCTTACAAGTTTGGTGTTAGCATTTATTGTGGCAGAGATATTGCAATTGCAAATTTCCCATTTAAATGCATTGAGTGTTTTGAAAACCAATAAACATTGATTATAGCGCATCCTAATGTCCAATCCTTACCATATTTGGGTCAAAGCACCAGGAGTGGGCCTAAATGGCACCCAACAAATTTTGTAAAATTCGGAAAAGCGGTTCATGAGATATAAACATATTGTATTTGTAGCGCCCCCTAGTGGCCAATGTTCGTCACATTTGGTTTACAGCCTCAGAGGCTCATACCAAGGGATATTCCAAAGTTTGGCTTTGATAGCATTTATTTTGGCCGAGATATGGCAAAGACGTTTTTTTTGTAGTTAGCTACACAAATTTGTTTGCGCGTAATACGCACGATTTTCATTCTATAAAAAATCTTTATGTTACTTTGTGTCAAGTTGGTCTGGAGATACTATGTGCCAAGTTTCGTGCAGATCCATTGCACGGTCTAGGAGAAGTTCGAAAAAGTTGGTTTTCGATAAATCGCGAATTTTCAGGCATAAAAGTATAGGCGGAAATGGGCGTGGCCTATATCACGAGATTCAGTAGGGTCCAGGGAACGCGTGGATATAGGTTTTTTCAATATGGGATGTACGGTTTGGGAGTTATAGGGCCAAACGCGTTATTTCTGGTATAGCGCCACCTAGTGGTGGATGTGGGTAAATTTTTTTCGGCTGAGGTCTTTGCGGAGTTTTGGACCATTCCTGAAAATGGCGCGTTGCCACCATGTACGGTTTAGGCTGCAGCGGCAGGTTTATGCAGAGAAGAAAAATAACTAGAACTGCACGCAGTTACAACGGGGTCCAAGCCTCCCCGCGCCAGTCGACCCCGGCGACCCGGGGAGCGCACGAAAGTGGAACCCAAAGCGAAAGCTGAAGGGCAAACGTCGGGAAACATCGAGAGGCGCACGTAACGGTACGGAATAATAGCGCAATGACCCAGAAAAACTCTGGTCTCCTAGGCTGGATGTAAAACCTGGATAAAATGGCTCAAAATTGTCTATGTTGATTATAGCGCCCCCCAATGGCCTATCTTTACCAAATTTGGTACAGAGCTTCCGGGCGACATGCCAAACAATCCTTACAAGTTTGGTGTTAGCATTTATTGTGGCAGAGATATTGCAATTGCAAATTTCCCATTTAAATGCATTGAGTGTTTTGACGAAACCAAAAAAATGTTGATTATATCGCCCCCTAATGGCTCATCTTTACCAAATTTGGTAGAGAGCATCGGAAAAGCATTGTCAACACTGCTCACAAGTGATATGTTGATACCTTTTAATTTGGCCGAGATATGATATGATACGTGTTTGGTAGCTTACTACAGAAAATGTGTTTAGTCGTCAAATGCGCACAAAAAAACGTAGCAAAATTCTTTATACAACTTTTTGTCAGGGCCATCTGGAGATGCTATACACCAAGTTTCGTGCAGATCTGTCGCACGGCCTAGGACGAGTTCGTAAAAGTTGGTGTTGCACTTGTCGCAATATTGCGAAAATAATTTTAAACGGAAGTGGGCGTGGCCTATATCATGTGACTCTGCTTGATGTAGTGAACACGTAGACATGAAGATTTTTAATGTGAGATGTACTGTATAATGTAGGAGTTACAGGCAAAAACACGTTTGACGTCATTGTAGCGCCACCTAGTGTTCCACATGTGTAATATTCGGTAAGTCAGGTCAGTTACCAATTGTACATCTACCCTGTTAATTTCAAGTAATTCACTTTAGTGGAAGTGGTTAATCCAGACATTGGCCCATAGGCCACGCCCACTTGAATTAATCAGTACCCCACTGTAAGGACCACCTTAGGAGTGGGCTTAGATGGTATGCATCAAATTTTGTAAAATTCGGATGAGCGGTTCATGAGATATTAACATTTTGTATCTGTAGCGCCCCCTAGTGTCCAATCTTTGTGAAATTTGTTTCAGAGCCTCAGAGGGTTATACCAAGTAATATTCTAAAGTTTGGCTTTAATAGCATGTATCTTGGCCGAGTTATGGCAAAGACGGTTTTTTCGTAGTTAGCAACACAAATTTGTTTGCGCGTAATATGCAATTTTTATTCTTTAAAATCTTTATACAACTTTTTGTCAGGTCGGTCTGGAGATGCTACGTGCCAAGTTTCGTGCCGATCCATTGTACGGTCTAGGAGGAGTTCGAAAAAGTTGTTTTTTGATAAATCGCGATTTTTCAAGCATAAAAGTATAGGCGGAAATGGGCGTGGCCTATATCACGAGATTCAGTAGGATCCAGGGAAAGCGTGGATATATGGTTTTTAAATATCCGATGTACGGTTTGGGAGTTATAGGGCGAAATGCGTTTTTTCTGGTATAGCGCCACCTAGTGGTGGACGTGGATCAATTTTTTTGTCTGAGGTCTTTGCGGAGTTTTGGACCAGTCCTGAAAATTGCGCGTCACCACCATGTACGGTTTAGGCTGCAGTATGGGTTTTATGCGGAGAAGAATAATGGAAAAGGAAGAAAAACCTAGCGATTACAATAGGGTTCCACAGCCCTGCTGTGTGAACCGCGTACGCCTTGCGTTACAGCGGTCCATGCATCCTTCGGGCTTGGACCCCTAACTAGAACTGCACGCAGTTACAACGAGGTCCAAGCCTCCCCGCGCGAGTCGACCCCGGCGACCCGGAAAGCGCACGAAAGTGAAACTCAAAGCGAAAGCGGAAGGGCAAACTTTGGGAAACATCGAGAGGCGCACGTAACGGTATGGAATAATAGCGCAATGACCCAGAAAAACTCAGGTCTCCTAGGCTGGATGTAAAACCTGGATAAAATGGCTCAAAATTGTCTATGTTGATTATAGCGCCCCCTAATGGCTGATCTTTACCAAATTTGGTACAGAGCATCGGAAAGGCATGGTCAACACGACTCACAAGTGATATGTTGATACCTTTTAATTTGGCCGAGATATGATATGTGTTTGGTAGCTTACTACAGAAACTTTGTTTGGTCGTCAAATGCGCACACAATTACGTAGCAAAATTCTTTATGCATTTTTTTGTCAGGGCCATCTGCAGATGCTATACACCAAGTTTCGTGCAGATCTGTCGCACGGCCTAGGACGAGTTCGAAAAGGTTGGCTTCACACTTGTCGCAATATTGCGAAAATAATTTTAAACGGAAATGGGCGTGCCCTATATCGTGTGACTCAGCTTGATGTAGTGAACACGTGGACATCAAGATTTTTAATGTGTGATGTATAATGTAGGAGTTATAGGCAAAAACACGTTTGACGTCATTGTAGCGCCACCTAGTGTTCCACATGTGTAATATTCGGTAGGTCAGGTCAGCTACCCATTGTACATCTACCCTGTTAATTTCAAGTAATTCACTTTAGTGGAAGTGGTTAATCCAGACATTGGCCCATAGGCCACGCCCACTTGAATTAATCAGTACCCCACTGTAAGGACCACCTCAGGAGTGGGCCTAGATGGTATCCATCAAATTTTGTAAAATTTGGATAAGCGGTTCATGAGATATAAACTTATTGTATCTGTAGCGCCCCCTAGTGTCCAATGTTCGCGAAATTTGTTTCACAGCCTCAGAGGGTCATAGCAAGTAATATTCTAAAGTTTGGCTTTGATAGCATATATTTTGGCCGAGATAGGCTAAAGTCGGTGTTTTCGTAGTTAGCTACACAAATTTGTTTACGCGTAATGCAGGCATTCTTTATGCAACTTTGTGTCAAGTCGGTCTGGAGATACTATTTGCCAAGTTTCGTGCCGATCCATTGCACGGTCTAGGAGGAGTTCGAAATAGTTGGTTTTCAATAAATCGCGATTTTTGAGGCATAAAAGTATAGGCGGAAATGGGCGTGGCCTATATCACGAGATTCAGTAGGATCCAGGGAACGCGTGGATATAAGGTTTTTAAATATCCGATGTACGGTTTGGGAGTTATAGGGCCAAACGCGTTTTTTTCTGCTATAGCGCCACCTAGTGGTGGACGTGGGTCATTTTTTTTGTCTGAGGTCTTTGCGGAGTTTTGGACCAGTTCTGAAAATTGCGCGTCGCCACCAAATACGGTTTAGGCTGCAGTATGGGTTTTATGCGGAGAAGAATAATAATGGAAAAAAAAAATCCCTAGGAAAACAATAGGGTTCCACAGCCCTGCTGTGTGAACCGCGTTTCACGCGGTACACGCAGCTTCGGGCTTGGACCCCTAACTAGAACTGCATGCAGTTACAACGGGGTCCAAGCCTCCCCGCGCCTGTCGACCCCGGCGACCCGGAAAGCGCACGTTTGTGGAACCCAAAGCAAAAGTGGGAGGGAAAACGTTGGGAAACATCGAGAGGCGCAGGTAACGGTATGGATTAATAGCGCAATGACCCAGAAAAACTCTGGTCTCCTAGGCTGGATGTAAAACCTGGATAAAATGGCTCAAAATTGTCTACGTTGATCATAGCGCCCCCTATATATAGTGATATGTTGATACCTTTTAATTTGGCCGAGATATGATATGATATGTGTTTGGTAGCTTACTACAGAAACTTTGCTTGGTCGTCAAATGCATTTAATTGTGGCAAAATTCTTTATGCAACTTTTTGTCAGGGCCGTCTGCAGATGCTATACACCAGGTTTCGTGCAGATCTGTCGCACGGCCTAGGACGAGTTTGTAAAAGTTGGTTTTGCACTTGTCGCAATATTGCGAAAATAATTTTAAACGCAAATGGGCGTGGCGTATATCATGTGACTCAGCTTGATGTAGTGAACACGTGGACATCAATAATTTTAATGTGTGATGTATAATGTAGGAGCAAAAACACGTTTGACGTCATTGTAGCGACCACCTAGTGGTCCACATGTGTAATATTCGGTAATTCAGGTCAGTTACCCATTGTACATCTACCTTGTTAATTTCAAGTAATTCACTTTAGTGGAAGTGGTTAATCCAGACATTGGCCCATAGGCCACGCCCACTTCAACCAATCAGTACCCCACTGTAGGGACCACCTCAAGAGTGGGCCTAGATGGTATCCATCAAATTTTGTAAAATTCAGATGAGCGGTTCATGAGATATAAACATTTTGTATCTGTAGCGCCCCCTAGTGGCCAATCTTTGTGGAATTTGTTTGCGAGCCTCGGAGGGTCATACGAAGGAATATTCTAAAGTTTGGCTCTGATAGAATTTATCTTGGCCGAGATATGCCAAAGTCGGTGTTTTCGTAGTTAGCTACACAAACTTGTTTACACGCGGTACACGCAGCTTCGGGCTTGGACCCCTAAAAAATAGTAGTTTGCAGTAGTTCTTTGTAATAGGTCATGGCATAGTAGGGCACTGTGCAGCATTACAAGGCACAGCAGGACGTAGCAGGGCACCACAGAGTGTAGCAGGACCTTGCGACCCTGTCCAACAACTGTCCACCCAGAAGGGTCTGGCTGACGTGGCCGACGTGGCCCAGTGGCCTGTTCCTTCACCACAACTTTTGGAATGAATCTTGCCGGCTTTCAAGAAACCTGTGGTGTTACCTGTTGCGTAACTGCTGGTGTGGCAAGTTACTGATAAAAATAAAACAATTTGTTAATATTGAATTTTTAAAACAGTTAAAAAGTGTGTTGCATATATAATAATACACAAATACAAGTATGTGTATATGTATATATATATATATATATATATATATATATATATATATATATATATATATATATATATATATATATATATATTGTGATATCATGAGAGGCTGCACGGCTCTCGGCGGGACTGTTCAACAGTGCAAGGACACAAACGTAAACTATTTCAAAGGGTTTTTAATAAAGTTCTTGGGGAATAACAAAACAAGAAATGCCAAAGCCAAAAAGGGTAACTAAGGATATGGTTACTTTATGTAACAGTCCAAAACTTAAACAATGTCTTTTCAAACCTTAAATCATAGACCCGATCCCCTCGGGTACATTTCTTCCTTGAAAACAAGTCTTTAGGTAAGTATTCCAACCTTCAGGTAAGTATTCCAATCTTCAGGTAAGTATTCCAATCTTCCAGTCCTTCACAAGGAAAGTGCCACTTCGACCTCTAGCTCCTCTCAGTGCACAACACAGCTTGTCTCTCCAACTCTCCTCTCAGCCAACTGTGTCTTACAAAGCCCTTCAGCTCATTAAGCCATCTCAGGGGAATGTAGCGTCCCTCCAGAACGCAGCCTCTCGTGACATCACATATCCCCCCCCTCGAGACCGACGTGCAAGCTCAAGAACCATCTGGTAACCCTACTGTTAGACTCCCGGTTCTTAGCCATCCATTGTAGAGGGGCATGGTCGGACACCACCGTAAACCTTCGTCCCAGGAGGTAGAACCGCAAGGATTCCAGGGCCCAGGTCACAGCGAGGCACTCCTTCTCCACCGTGGAATAGTTCCTCTCCCTTGGAAGCAGCTTCCTGCTGAGGTATAGCACGGGATGTTCCTCGCCGTCATGTGCCTGGGCGAGTACAGCACCCAGACCCACCTCCGAAGCATCCGCCTGGACAATGAAGTCCTTCTTGAAGTCCGGCGCCACCAGGATCGGACTGGAACACAGGACTCGCTTCAGGTTGACGAAGGCCGCCTCCGCCTCGGGATTCCACCTCACCCCAGCCAACATTTTTATGTGGGGCCCGTGTGGGTAAAAAGTGGGTAGAATCATGGGCCCCATGTGGGATTGTCAGATCATACCCATATGGGATTGTCCACGGGTTCCATGTTGGCCCCAAGCCAATTGCCCATGTGGGTTTAAGGCCGGATTACACCAGGTTTTAGATGGGCCCCAGCTGGGCAAAACAGACAAGACCCATCTTGGTCCCAGCTTTAAGTCCTATGTGGGACCTATATGGGGACAGTATGGGCTGAAATATGGGTTGCAAGTGGGATTGTCCGCGGGTTCCATGTTGGCCCCAAGCCAATTGCCCATGTGGGTTTAAGGCCGGATCACACCAGGTTTTAGATGGGCCCCAGCTGGGCAAAACAGACAAGACCCATCTTGGTCCCAGCTTTAAGTCCTATGTGGGGCCTACATGGGGACAGTATGGGCTGAAATATGGGTTGCAAGTGGGATTGTCCGCAGATTCCATGTTGGCCCCAAGCCAATTGCCCATGTGGGTCTAAGGCAGGATTACACCAGGTTTTAGATGGGCGACACAGACAAGACCCATCTTGGTCCCAGCTTTAAATCTTATTTGGGGCCTACATGGGGAAGTATGAGCTGAAATATGGGTTGCAAGTGGGATTGTCCACGGGTTCCATGCCCCCGAGCCAATTGCCCATGTGGGTCTAAGGCAGGATTACACCAGGTTTTAGATGGGCCCCAGCTAGGCAAGACATGTTTTAAAAAATCCTAATTGAGTACTCAGTACAATTTGAATAAACAACCATCCTAGAGCTGCAACAATTAATCAAAAAAAATAATTATTAATCACCAACCAGTTTGAGTCAGGTTCTTTAAAAATGGCCACATTCTCTGATTTCCACTTTTTATTTAGAAATATTTTGTTGATAACAGACAAAATGATCAACATTCATTGGTAATGAAAAGAATTGTTCAAAAAAAAACAATGTAACAGTTTGTCAATATTTTTTAACATTTGATTAAAATATTGATGAATTAATGATTCATATTTTAACAGTTTAACTGCACTTGTATCTGACTACAAATGTTCTGCACTCACTCATATTCCACCACTGCTCAGTACTGTTTAATTTGGCAATGGCTGTCTGGATGCCCTTCGTCCTCCTCTGTCTCTTGCCCCAGTGAACCATTTAGACAGTGCCCTCTCTGCCTCCTGCTTGTTCACCTGTGCCGTCAATGAATTCTTCTTAAGAGCCTCTGTAAAACAAATTTGGTTGACAGTATGAGTTAACATTAAAAACATATTCTCTTTAAAACACCATTTAGAATTAAACAATGGCCAAATTCAGTGCTATATTGGCAAAAGTATAAAGGATATGTTATGGATTTATGAAGTATTTGAACTTAATAAAACATTTTATTACTCCCTCATAATCATAATTAATATATAAGAGCTTTGTGAGGTGTGTAGAAATAATCATAAAATAAAATGATGCACATTTTGTCACATTAAAATGCCAAAATACACTTAAAGCAATAGCTGATGCACTTTAGTTGAGGCTTCAATGGTACAATGTAGGCTTCAGATTTGTAATGCCAATAGAACCAGCATTATTTGGGTAAAAAGGTTGCTATGTATATGTTGATTTAAGCTTATTTAGTATTAAAAACAATTAGATGAGCAGTTCTCAAAATAGTGCAGTCCAGGAAAAAGAGATTCCTTGCATTTTCATCTTGTGAGAAATTTTTCCTCTAATTTACTTTAATTTGAAAATGCCATCGTGCTCACTACCTTACTGGTGCGTAGTCAAAAAAAATGCAAGTCCATAAAATAAAGTGTGGGCCGCACACAGATACAGGGATTAAAGCAAGAAAAAAATTATTTCACTGAAAAAAGCAATACCTAAGTACTACACAGATAAGAACATCTGTGCCGCCACCACCACCAAAGGGAACAAAAAACAACAAAAATATTAAAATGCACGACACTGTTGTCAAAACCCACGCAATCGACATATAGACACACTTACAGACAGCATCTTGGAAGTTTGTGATCAATACTGTATGGTGATGTAACCAAGTGGTGTCCCATTTCATAGGGGTATGTTTTCACTCCTAGCCCCTACCCTTTGGTTTCAAGGGCCAAGGGCTAGTGGTAAGGAGTAAGGGGCAGGGGTAAAATGGAGAAATAGGATTCAGCCTTAATCCCTGCAGATGGAATGTTTTTCAACAAATGATTTTCAATAGTTGAAGAACTTCTCAGATTTACTTACCATACAGAACGTTGAAAAGACACAAGTCCTTAAACTTCTTTTTCCCGTGACGGCCAAACATGTTATAGTCCAATGCCAGCTCGTTTGACAGAATGTATTTCATCATTCGTCTCGTTGCATCATCTACATTTGTGCCCCCTATATCTGCCACCATGGCAACCTAGAAAAGAGAACCAAAAGGAGAAAAAAAGGCTTACAGTAACTGCCAAGACCATAAGGAAAAAATAAATAAATAAATACTTACAACAGCAGACATTAGACTGCGGTCCCCCAGTAGCTCCTCAAGCGCCTCAACATCTGCTTGAGTTTGCAGTGGGAAGACCACACCATCAGGAACCTCCATCACTGATGTATCTTGCTTCTTCAGCAAGGCATTTAGCATCTTACCATGAATCTTCTGGGTCTCCTTAATTTCTTCTACAATTGTAAGAAGTTTAGAGAACATGGCTTCACAACTGGGGCTTGCAAACCTCTGGGCAATGGGGCTGGGGATCTGCTGGACAGTGGAACTGGCAACTCGCTGGGCAGTGGGGCTGGCGATCTGCTGGACAGTGGAACTGGCAACTCGCTGGGCAGTGGGGCTGGCGATCTGCTGGACAGTGGAACTGGCAACTCGCTGGGCAGTGGGAATCTGCTGGACAGCTGGGCAGTGGGGATGGTGATCTGCTGGACAGTGGAACTGGCGACTCGCTGGGCAGTGGAGATGGTGGTCTGGCTGGTCATTTTATTTGCTGCTGGCCAAAGGTGTTTTTCTGGGGGAGTGGGTGTAAGTTCGTCCTCTGAATCAGAATGCACACTTGATTCTAGTTGCTTGCTCTGACTCTGGAAGAGTTTTGACCTTGCCCTAGAAAGGTTAATATGAAGATATACAAGGTAAACCATACCTACTCTATATCTACCTCTATATTATGGACATGACTTTTAACCTGTATTCCCCCACAAACACCTACTTTCTCTTTATCAAGCCATCTTCGGTGTCTGTCAGGTCGGATGTATACTCAGCTTGATGTAGTTTTAGCCTGGCCTCCGCATAAGTAGCTGTAAAATACAATCACGGCTGTAAATGTGCAAAGTCATGGTCAGGAATTCACTTGATAGAAGTGTGACAGCTTATAAACTAGTCAGTCTTCCTCTTCTTCTGCTGTCACACAGATATGAACTGCAGAGAGTATCACAGTACACATCTGTATGTAGCAGTATTAATTGGAAAAAAAACATGCACATACAGTATACATAATATGAAGCAGATGTCTAATCTCCAGAGGGATAGTGTGGTTGCATGTATGCAATCAAGAGCACACCGAGAGCAACTATCACATGTGTGAGGACTGAAATCAATTTAATTGGTTTGGTGTGATCTTGCCTGTTTGTAATGATGATCTAGAAATAGAGCAGTAGTTAATTAGGAAAATTAAAGTTACCTGCATTTCCCATCACACGCACATTACACAGAATCCAGTTTTGAGCTGGTGGTGTGCCTTCTTTCACGGCCTTGGTCACATTGAGCAATGTGGCTGGTGGCCACCAGCATAATTTTCCGTCAGTGCCCTCGAACCACTCTGATGGAATGATGTCCACCTTCTTGCAGCCATCAGGGTCAATTTCATCCACAAACTCCACCACACTGAATGAGGGCATCCTGCAAAGTTCATCATGTTATGTGCTGTGTAGTTGAGGCAAAGCCACAAACATTTTCTGAAGAGGCAATAACAGCAGTGGTTTTGTGAAGTCTGTTACTGGAGCACTGGCAAGCTGACCAGACAGTTTTGATAGTAAGCAAACTCCAAGACATGTCGAATCAATGGGGTAGTTGAAAAAACATGCCTCTGTTTCAAAAAGTTCATACACTATATGTGTTTCTGCAGTGGCATGTACAATATTCCTCACAATTGCAACTCTGCCTCCCAGTTCAAAACAGTTGGAACCACTGGAGTTTGAGATGATTGTGTCTTTGAGTTTATACATCTTATATTGAACACCCTGATGCATGGAAAAATCTGCTGGCAGTGGTCCAGATGCATGGGGCTGTTTCAGTTCAACACCTTTAGGCATGTCTTTTGACATGTGAGGAAATAATTGCCTTTCATAGACACGTCTGACAATTTGTTGCACAGGACCCTGTGGTCTTCTCACCATTTTTTTCAACTGTCCCAAATAATTCTCAAAAGGAAAACATGAAACTGAATCCAGAGGGCCATATTTTTCAGCATCATCTGCTAAATGTATAAGACTGTGTGTGTTGTTAACCAGAAATCTAGTCCCATATATCTTAGCAAAGTTGGTAACAAAGAATCGTAACAATTTTCTGGCAAAACCACAGAACTCTCTACACAGAGGAGACAGAAGTATTCTCATAGCACATGACAAAACCATGAAGTTTTTGTAATGTTGATTGGGCAATCTTTGAAAAAGCACAACTGGTCCTGTATATAATAAGAACTGCCTGAATTCTGTAGCCTTCCACTGGCTGTACTCGGACAAAGATCTTGGCTTTCTGGAGAAGCTCTGGGGTAAGCTTTGTCTACACAGTTTCAAGTGATCAGAGATGGCGGAAAGGACAGAAGATGAAACCCGACATTGCAATGGCCCCTTAAACCACAGAGCAATCAATTTTCGCACAATGCCCAAGCAAATTAAATGCATGTAGTCCAGAGGAAAAGCAGAAACCATACCAATGCCTAACCCATGGAGAGGTGATTTAGAGTGATGGTGGTCTTCATCAGACATTTGTTCAAACTGAGTGTCTGTCCTCAGGCTGCAATCCATGTCTGGAAACACAACTCTATTGTCAACATAAATGCCATGCTGTGTGCAACGTTCACAAGAACTATAGCCACCATGACCTTTGATACATTTTAAAAAAGCTCTTGCTGGAGTGTCACAAATAAAAGCATCTGGAAGTGTGACATTGTACTGTTTCCCACTTAAAATTACACCAGTTGTTGTGATGGCTTTTAAATCTTCAATAAAATCATGCATGTAGTCATTTACAGTTTCAGGTTTACAGGGACCTGCATATACACCTATGGTAAACACTTTTGCTTTTGGTAGTTCAACTATTTGACCTAATATAGGCCAAAGCTGCATATTAGAGCTCCTTGAAAGCGGCAGCCCATCAACATTCACACGAATAGTCAATGTGTCTGTTGTCAGTTCATGCTCATTTGTCATTTTCAGTTCTGAGAGTATTGCACTTGCAAGCCCAAAGTGGTAGTAACTTCCCTTTCCCATCTCTTTGACTGTACAATCTTTCACTGTACCAAGGAGAGTTCTGGGATCCTTGGGTACATCCAGACCTATCTCCAAGAGTATTGCTAGTAACTCTGACAGTGCAGAATGAGACACCTGACGGTTAGCTGCCCATTCAGCTAGTTTCCTATTCAAATCAGAGTGGGGTTCCTCTTCAGTAAAATCACAGGCAGGATCTTCATCACTATCACTACACATATACAAGTCATCAACATCACTGTCAAAGTCCAACTGCAGATTTATAGCCTCATCAGCATTGATCTCCGTATATTCCTCAACCTGCACATCCGGATCCATTGTCTGCATTTCTTGGTCGACCGCATGCACTTCTTGATCCACTGGCTGCACTGCCTGGTCCACAGCTTGATCTGCCTGGTCCACCGCCTGCACTGCCTGGTCCACAACGTAATCTGCCTGGTCCACAATGTAATCTGCCTGGTCCACAATGTAATCTGCCTGGTCCACAACGTAATCTGCCTGGTCCACAGCGTGATCTGCCTGGTCCACAGCGTGATCTGCCTGGTCCACAGCGTGATCCGCCTGGTCCACAGCCTCCATGGCAAGGGCCATTAAATGCTGCTGCACTCTAGCTTTGATTATCCTCCTCCTTGTCCTTGAATTGCCATGGAAGTAATCCATTTCACTACAATACATAGGACACAATAGGGTTTCCCACATGTAAAATGGCTTGTATTACATCATCATTTCGTTCTATTGGTTTGAGGAAACTGGTAGGCCTCCCATGAAAAACAAAGCCCACTAAACAAAAATAAAATGTAAACTCTAGGTCTAATAATCTAAAATCAAATTCAAATCTTAGCTTTCTTTGAAGTGGTTCAAATTAACATCACTAAGTGGGAAACTTAAAAGAAAACTACCCACTACTCAGTGGCTGAAATATTTGTGTTTATTTCACAAGGAAATCTGGTTGTATATTCCAAAAATGGCATTAAACTGATAAAATTATTTTTAAAATTAATTAAAATATAATATTTATCAGGACATCAGTTGGTGAAAAGATCTGGTTCAATAAAAGTGGAAAAAATATTCATAAATAATACTTTTACAGCACTTTTAGGAGGGGAACATTTTTTCAGAGAGGGATCTCTACATTACTTTTTTAAAGGGGTGCACAAGGGTTACGATTATTTCAGAAGTAAGCTTAAACAAACAAAACTATTCTATCTAATTTAATCCAATTTTTTGGCCATCAATCAACACACTAGCAATGAAAATTCTGCTGACCCTGTTCTTTCCTTCCTCATCTTACACACACATGCTTACAGAATGAATGAAACTGAGCAGAGAGGCAGCGACTGTCCACCATCATGCACTTTACGTGGCCTACTACAATTTTTGAGCTTGCAAGTGCAATAATATCAGAACAGAAAATGACCAATGACCTTGAACTGACAACAGATAAATCATGCATATATGGGAAACTATTACATTTAAATTACTTACGTGGTAAAGAAGAACACTTTCCAACAGTGATTGAACAACTGTGACCTGGACAAATCTAAATGTGACAGGAAGACAAAGGTTGAGATAAGTCAACATGGAGTCTTTTATCTTTTATAATACATGTTTTTGCACAGGTAAATACTGTTTAAACATTCACCCAACAGATTTAAATTGACAATTTTAACACACTTGCAGATGAAAATGATATAGCTAGCCAAGAAATATTTGTCATATTTTTTCTTAGTAATTATGCCAAGTGCATTCACACATATTAACTGATAAGACTATAATTAAACTCCTTGGCAGCTACATTAAGATGTTAAATAATGGCATTCTCATAAATAAGAGCTAGGATGAACACTGATAGACCTAGATATACTATTGCAGAATAATGCTTCTGGATTTGAACTAAACTGAATGATTAATTTTAACAAAGGGCCAGCATGGCTGTTAAATGTCAGTCTTGTTAAATTGTCAGAACTATCCATTAACCAGGCCCTCCAGGATTTCGCAGCCTTTTTTGAGATTGTTGCGGCCCAAAATGCCTGATGTTGCGAGAGCTTTTGTAAAACATTGCGATAAAAGTTGCAATGTTTTTGTATGTTTGTTACAATGAAGTTGCATGAGATAAAAAGTTGCAAAAAAGTTGTGATTCTTTTTGTATTTAAAATAAAAATAAAACCTGTTTTGAGGAGAATAAAATTACCATAGGCTGAGTTTTTCTAGTAACCAATAAGGTTCAGGATGCTGCAAATGAAAATGGCTGGTGGATTTAAGATTTTTTTTTTCACACAATGTATTGCGTTTGGGGATTATTTGCAGCAGTGATTGCATAAGGGTTGGGGAGACATTGTCATTGTGAACATTATGAAGTACACAAACAAGATTCCAGTAATAAAATGGAGACTTCTTGAGTTTGCACTGAGAAAGACAGCATTTTCTTAAAATGCATACCTAACCGCTGGGAAAAACAACCAGCCTAGAATCATACTGCAGCTGAAAGGGATATAGCTTAAACAATTCATTTATGTAACACTAGCTTCATCACTGCTTACACAGCTTGTTTTGTACAATATTACCAAATGTCTTTTAACTCATTCACACAAAACTAAAAAGAAAAAAGCGGCACAGGGAACAAAAAGAGCCGCCAGATGTGGCTGCTGAGCTAATTCAGCTTGCATTTTTGTATTGGAAATGGTTTAAAATACTGCCTCCAGATAGTTTATTGGGCCTTTGGTTTGGAGAGGGGCTGTATAAAACCAGTAACGTTATGTCGACTAACTAGGTTGATTAGGCCTAACTACTAACATTAGCTAAAGTCAGCTAGCTAAAACACTCAACATTAGCTCAGTTCTAACAAGCATTTTTGTAAATTCCCCATTGTCTTAACCTAGCTCACAATACTTCGATAGATAGTAATGATGTTGTAATACAAGACGTTTACATAATTTTACATAACAGAGAGACAGGTATGCTACTCACCGGTGTTGAGTGCGAGCTGCTGCTACTGCGGAGTGCTGCTCTACTACTGCTGCTGTCGGTGCTGATCCGTTAAAATTCAAAATAAAAGCGCGCAGTGTGACCGTTATAGTATGTTGCAATACGCATGCGTTTAAACTAAACTCTTATTTTTGAAAAGCCTGGCCAGCATATGCATATATATATAAATAAAACAAACAAAAAAAATTAAAAAAAGAATAATTGATACGTATATATACGTACATAATATGTATCAATTATTCTTATTTTTTATTTTGTTTTATTCTTCTCTTAGTAAGGTAATACAATTATTACTGTGAAATCTATAGCTATCCAGTGGCTTAACAGTAGAACAGCCATGATGGTCATTTTGACTGTTTTGAAATGTATATATGTAATAATTTTGCTGGATAAAAAAATACAATCCTGCCGGTACCTGACTTTTCACAGAGAGTCTATATTTTCATTTAAAATAGTTTGTGTATACATTAGCCTACACACAAGGCAAAAAAAATAAAATCACGTTTACCTATTTTGACCATACACTGTCATATTTGCTTCTCTGTCAAAGAAACGTCAAGTGGTGTAGAGCAACAGGTGTGGGCATCAGCAATAGACCGAAGGCAAAGCCAGAGTCGGTAAAGCAGGATACCACAATAAATCCGGTGTGGATGGACTCTGTTCTGAATCAGAAGGCAGCGCCGGGCGCTCGCTCTGTGGAAGGAGCGGTAGCCTACATGTGGCTATGGCCAGTGGCTGCCTACGTGTTTATAATTTTACACATCCTTGAACTGGCTAGATTCACTGCACACATCCGCTCCAATGAGTGCACCAACAGTAAATTTATCCAGAGAAAGTTCATGCAGCAACTGGCAGAGGAGCTGAGAGCCGAGTTTATAGAAGGGAAAAGGGCACTGGGGCACGGTCCGAGCAGCGCTGCGCACCACAGCAGACACCAACATAGGCAGTGCCAGGTTAGGTTAGGTTATAAATGTTCAAATAAGATACTTGTAGGTGTTATTGCCTGTTATGAGTTATGTTGAATGAATTTCGATACCATATTTTTTCAGATATGAAAATAATTACATTTTACTATGCCATGATATGAATTATTGACACCTGGGCTACTCAAGTGTATAATTGAACTCGTTAAATTGTACATTTTGGTGTTATTTCGTTTTTTAAAAGATATCTTAACACAATACAATCATTAATATTGCAATTAGGTAGGCCTATTTATCTTGAGAGATTATAGAGTTTGGAATCTGGCGGTCAAAATGACCGCTCACGGCAGTTCTAGTAGCCCAGAATCCCGGCCCTTCTATAGTGTTAAGGAAATGCTGTTGTAGACAATTGTCAGCTTTAACATGCCTGGCCATTCCATTCCGCTTCAGCCCCACAGAACTGCAGCATGCTTACTTGTGTTGTCCCCCCCCCCCGCAATGTCATGTGTCAGAGGTAAGAGAGAACTAAAATCCTCAAACCATTCAGCAATCTAGAGTTTAATCAGGTCTGGCCAACTACAGAACCAGCTCTCCTTACAAGCCTGAACATGCCACAGCATACAATGCTGATGAGAATGCTGTCACGTTGTTTTGCAAGTTTGACTGTAATATTGACTGTATGAATACAGAGCAATCCAGTCTCACACCAACGGCAGTCGGTCCAAAAAGATTGAGGCACATTTCACCCTGTTACAGCACTCTTGAATTCTGCTGCTTTCATGTCTACAGTCACAGAGTTCTTAAGAAGGATAATATAACCTGTAGATTTTAATCAGGGTTTATGATTTATTCTGAACTGAGAATGCTTCACATGTCCATGTATCATATGTCTGTATTTACGTTAATTATGATTATAAAAGATAGTCCACCAATGTTTAACTGGTATATAGATGTTTTTAAGATGCAAAATATAAATGCATCAGAGTTCTGTAGAAAAAGAAAACATAAAAAACAACAACACAGCATTAGAAAGCTGTCTAACCTTTGGCCAGTAGTGCTCTAAAAATAAGAGGAACATGTAACAAGTGGGGCTCATGTTAGGTAACCCACATGGGGCCCACATAAATTCGCCTACTTCCATCCCATGCCCACTTGCCCACTCATATCCCCTATGGGGCCCTTAGAGTTGGCCCACATGGGCTTAACATGTGGGGCTCATGTTAGGTAACCCACATGGGGCCCACATAAATTCGCCTACTTCTATCTCATGCCCACTTTGCCCGCTCATATCCCCTATGGGGCCCAGACATTTTGCCCAGTTAAAGCCCATGCCCACTTGGTACCCATGGAGCCCATTTGTAACCCATATGGGGCCCATATGTACATGTTGGCTGGGACCATCCGTGAGTGGCGGTTGGTTGTCAGCTCTGTTAGGGGTGCAGCAATGGTAGCAAAATCCGTAATAAACCGTCTGTAGTAGCCGGCTAGGCCCAAAAATGACCTCACCTGTTTTTTCGTGATGGGCCGTGGCCAGTCCTGGATGGCCCTCAACTTAGCCTCCTGAGGCTTGACCAACCCCCGCCCAATGGTGTATCCCAGGTAGTTCGTCTCGCTGAAGGCCAACCTGCACTTCTGTGGGTTTGCCGTGAGCCCCGCTTCCCTGAGTGAATCAATCACAGCCTGTACTCGTGGTAGGTGGCTGGCCCAATCGGGACTTTGTATGACCACATCGTCCAAATATGCTGCTGCATACCTTTTGTGGGGTGCGAGGACGCGATCCATCAAACGCTGGAACGTGGCAGGCGCTCCGTGGAGACCAAACGGGAGCCGGGTGTACTGGTAGAGCCCCCCCTGGCGTGGCAAAAGCCGTCTTCTCCTTTGACGCCGGGGCCAGGGGTACCTGCCAGTAGCCTTTGGTGAGATCAAGGGTGGTTAGGAAGCGAGCATGCCCCAGGGAGTCTATCAAGTCATCCACCCGAGGCATGGGATATGCATCAAACTCAGACACTTCATTTAATTTCCGATAGTCATTGCAAAACCGTGGCGACCCGTCTGGTTTGGGAACCAGTACGATGGGGACTTGCCCAGGCACTTTGGGACTCTTCGATCACCCCCAGCTCCAGCATCTTCCTTACCTCCTCCTGAATCATCTCTCTACGAGCCTCCGGCACGCGGTAAGGGCGCTGGTTCACCGTTTTGCCCGGCATGGTGCGGATCTCGTGTTGGACCACCTCCGTGTGGCCAGGCAGGGAGGAGAAGACATCTTGGTTGCAATCCACCAACTCCAGGGTCATCTGCCGTTGATGCGGGGGACAGGCTTGGACCCACCTGAACCTCCTCCCTGGTTCCTTGGTCTCTGTGGGGGTAGACAACTGAACAACGCCTCCCTGGCGTGCCACTTTTTAAAAGGTTGACATGATACATCTGCTCAGGCTTTCTTTTTATCAGGTTGTCTCACCTTTGTAGCTCACTTCTCCCACCCGTTCAATGATCTCATATGGCCCCTGCCAGGTGGCCAGGAATTTGCACTCTACGGTTGGCACTAGGACCAGCACACGGTCCCCGGTCTTAAACTCTCTGGGTTGAGCAGATCTGTTGTAGGAGGCTTGCTGTTGCCGTTGAGCGGTCTCCATGTGTTCCCGTATCATGGGATAGACAGCCTTCATTCTCTCTCTCATAGCCCCGACATGATCGATCAGGGTCCGCTGTCGGCACGGTTGTTCCTCCCAGGCCTCCTTGGCGATGTCCAGCAGTCCTCGGGGTCTGTAAGACAGCAAGAGCTCAAAGGGTGAAAAACCAGTAGACGCCTGAGGTACCTCTCTCACCGCAAACAGCAGGTATGGTAGCAGCTGATCCCAGTTGCGCCCATCTTCCCCAATCGCCTTCCGCAGCATGGATTTCAGGGTTTTGTTAAAACGTTCTACTAGCCCGTCTGTCTGGGGGTGGTAGACCGACGTTCTCAGCTGTTTGATTTTCAGCAGAGCACAGAGTTCTTTCATAACCTTGGACATGAATGGAGTTCCTTGGTCTGTCAATATCTCCTTCGAATCTGTTTGGAGTTCCTTGGGATGGCCTCAGGATATCGGGTTGCATAGTCAGGATGACCAGAATGTACTGATGTCCCCTGGCACTCTTCGGTAAGGGCTCGGTCCAGCGAGCCTTCAGGGTTTTGTTAAAACAGAGCCAGCTGTTTGTTTTCTTTTTTTCAGCCTTGGACATGAATGGGTTCAAGATGACAGAAGGAACAACTCCTTGGCGATCTGTTTGGACGTAAGTGGGATGGCCTCAGGATATCGGGTTGCATAGTCCAGGATGACCAGAATGTACTGATGTCCCCTGGCACTCTTTCGGTAAGGGCCCAACGATGTCCAGCCCGATCCTCTCGAACGGGGTCTCGATAATGGGCAAGGGAATGAGTGGGCTTCTATATGTGGGTTTTGGCGCCACCGCTGACACTCAGGGCAACTACAACAGTAGTTCTCTATCTCTTTGTGCACCCCTGGCCAAAAGAAGCGTCGCAAGATTCTTTCTTTTGTCTTCTCCACCCCTAGGTGGGCCCCTAGCGGGGGGTGTGTGCTAGGTTGAGTACGGTGGTCCGTGGGGCTGTGGTACGAGGATCTGTTTGAGCACCTCATCATTTTTCTGTACCACCTGATACACTAAACCCCTGTTTACTGCAAAATGGGGGTAGTTAGGGCTAGTCCTATCCCCCTAACACCACTCCCTCTATCACCTGCACATTCCTCAAAAGCATTTGCAAGAGTGGGATCTTGCAACTGGGCGGCACCATACTGGCCTGTGAGAGGGGAAGCTCTCTGGTGCCCTGGACGTCTTCCTCGCTGGAGATCGGCGCACTTCCTGGGACCATGTTCTCTTCCTCCGTGTCCGGACCGGATGCTGAATCCGCCTGGGCACCTGCCATCCCTGCAAGAACACAGGCCGTAGTGAGTGGTTCTGAGGGTTGGTTTTGCGTACTCCCCGGGCCTGTCCTACCTCTCCGCTTCCGGGGTGCTCGGGTCGGCCTCTCCTGAGTCTCCCTCCACAGTGGGTAAAAGGCTGGGCAGTCTCGTCCAATTAGGACCGAACGGGTAGGGAATCAACCACACCCGCTGTCGTGATAATGGTTCCCCTCGTGGTGGTCATTGCAAGTTCAGTGGTGGGGTAGTCTCTGGTGTCTCCATGGACACAGGAAACTGGGAGGACTTTCTCTGAAGTCAGACACGATGGATCCACCAGGTCTTTGTGCACCAGGGTGACCCGGCTACCGGAATCCAGCAGCGCTTCTACGTCATGGTGATTCACCGTCACCGGAGAGGTGGGGGGTCGTTCTTGGGCGCCATCTACAACTCCCACGAGCGAAGCAAAAAGGTGGGCCGATGGTGAGCTGGAGGACCCAGCAGTGGGCATAGGCTCCTCCGCCAGTTTCCCACACTGCCAGGAGATGTGTCCTATCTCCCCGCACCGGTAACACTGGCGTGTTTCGCTCTCCCGGTGTCCTCTTCCTGGTGCCGGCTGGTGTCGGGCTCCCCCTGGAGCCTGGACAGCTCCTAAAGTGGCTGGGTTGGATCCTTTCTTTTGCCGGGTTCCTCCCGTCTGTGGCGGGGACACACTCTGGGGCTCCTTCCTGGAAGCCCGAAGCATCTCGGCTGTGGCTTGGTACCTTTCCACGGCTTCCACGGTCAGGTCCGCTGTAGTCAGGGCCTGTTGACTAATGAGCCGTTTGGCCTCATAAGGCAGGGCGTTTTCAATAAAGTTCTTGGGGAATAACAAAACAAGAAATGCCAAAGCCAAAAAGGGTAACTAAGGATATGGTTACTTTATGTAACAGTCCAAAACTTAAACAATGTCTTTTCAAACCTTAAATCATAGACCCGATCCCCTCGGGTACATTTCTTCCTTGAAAACAAGTCTTTAGGTAAGTATTCCAACCTTCAGGTAAGTATTCCAATCTTCCAGTCCTTCACAAGGAAAGTGCCACTTCGACCTCTAGCTCCTCTCAGTGCACAACACAGCTTGTCTCTCCAACTCTCCTCTCAGCCAACTGTGTCTCTGGGCCTTACAAAGCCCTTCAGCTCATTAAGCCCTGATCAGTCTCAGGTGTGTTGGGATGTCATGTGCTTCAGGGGTGGAGTTCCACCTCCACCAGCAGATGGAGCCAAAACTGTCTGACTGCAGCCATCTCAGGGGAATGTAGCGCCCCTCCAGAACGCAGCCTCAGGTGACATCACAATATACATCACAATATATATATATATATATATTATGCATTACAGGAATTTAGAACGCAGCCTCTCGTGACATCACAATATATATATATATTATTTGCCTTACAGGAATTTAACGAGCTGAACAAATTAAACACTGATAAATACTAGTATTTTCTCCAATACTATAGAAAGCTAACCTGGATAGCAGTACTCGACAACACCTCCACAAAGATGGGCATACCATTACTGTCGCTCAAATGGACCTGCAAAAAACAATTAAAAATTGATTGACCAATGCATGGCAGCCGGTGTTGATAAAATAGTCTGTGTGGAAAACACTGGAACTTTTACTCTCAATATGTCTCTGCCATGAACTGACGGTGGCATATCAACTACAACAAACAAGTGGATATCACAACACATATTCTAATTACTTACCATCTCTGCTCCAAAGCGTAAGCTTATCCAAAGAAAGTACTTGGCAATAGAGAAGTACTGTTACGGGGAAGGACGGACCCAAACGCACAACTCACGGAGAAGTATTTATTTGTGAGAGAAGGAGAGGGGAGTGGAAAGGTGGAGGTACGAGGCCCAGGGATGGGGAGACTGGGGACTGGTGTGGTCCGAGGGAAACTGCAGAGAGTGCCGGGAGTGAAAACCAAGGAGAAGGACGGCTACACCGGTGATGGCAGGAGGGCGAGCCCAGGGAGCTGGAGGCCGAGGAGGAGGCAGCAGGGTCGGGGACAGACGCGTTGCGGAAGACGGGATGGGTGGAGAGGACGAAGTGGGCGCCGAGGGAGGAGGACCAGGCGGGGAGTCTGAAGCCAGCTGACCGGAGTGGAACTGAGGAGGAAAACACACGAGTGGTAAGTGCACAGAGATCATATAAAAAAACAGAATAGTAGTGAATACGAAGTGTTCTCATTCACGAGGAGTTCACCCATGTAGTAGAGGCTACGATCAGGTGAAGAATGGAGCGAAGTGCCGGAGTAGATATATGGGCGGTAATGATGATGGCAGACAGGTGTGGAAGGGTTGGGGCGGGAGCAGTCAGGCAGGTGAGGCGAATAGGCTGGTTGATTGTAGACGGGAGGCCGGTGTGAGCGATCAGCTAGCTTCGGAGATGAGGGGAGAAAAAACGAAAACAAACCGCAGGCAGGGCAGCGGGAACAAAGGTAGAAAAAACAAAAAAATAAATAATAGGACTCACGGTCAGCCGGGCCCCACCACGACAGTACCCCCTCCTCAACGGACGCCCCCAGGCGGACCACTGGGCTTGCCAGGATGGGCCCTGTAGAAGTCGTCCAAGAGGGTGCGGTCCAGGATTTGGCTGGCCGGGATCCAGGAGCGCTCCTCCGGGCCGTAGCCGGCCCAATCCACCAGGTACCGGTAGCCCCGACCCCTACGTCGCACGTCGAGGAGGCGCCGTATCGTGTAGGCCGGGTGGCCGTCAATCAGCCGTGGGGGTGGTGGAGCTGCCACTGGGACGGAGAGAGCGCTGGTGGAGACAGGTTTGATCCGAGAGACATGGAAGACAGGGTGGACCCTGAGATGAGACGGTAACTTGAGCTTTACTGCGGCGGGGTTTAGTACAGCCTTGACCGTGTAGGGACTAACGAACCTCGGCGTGAGCTTCTTGGATGTCGTTTGCAGCGGGAGGTCCTGAGAGGACAGCCATACCCTTTGGCCGGGCTGGTAGGCGGGAGCCGGTCTTCGGTGGCAGTCGGCCAGGCGTCTGTTGAGGGATGATGTACGTTGCAGCGCGGCTCTGGCTTCCCTCCACACACGTCTACACCGTCTTAGGTGTGCCTGGACTGACGGGACCGCTACTTCCTTCTCCAGGCCTGGGAAGAGCACACATGAAGGGGGACATCCCAGTGGCAGCGCTGAGCAAGGAGTTGTGGGCGTATTCAACCCACGGGAGGTGGGCACTCCAGGAAGAGGGGACACGGTACGCCACACACCTGAGGGCTGCTCCCAAGTCCTGGTTGGCCCGCTCGGTCTGTCCCTTGGTCTGCGGGTGGTGTCCGGACGACAGGCTGGCCGTGGCACCCAGGGCTCGACAGATGGACATCCAGGCTTGGGAGGTGAATTGGGGTCCCCGGTCGGACACTATGTCTTGGGGAATGCCGTGAAGCCGGAAGACGTGGAGGATAAGGATCTTGGCGGTCTCCAATGCCGTGGGGAGTTTGGGCAGAGGAATGAAGTGGACAGACTTAGAGAAGCGGTCCACCACCGTCAGGATGACGGTGTTGCCCTGGGACTTCGGCAACCCGGTGACAAAATCCAGAGCAATGTGGGACCAGGGGACGGAGCAGACCGGCGGGCCGTTGATGGGATGGTTTGGCCCGGGCGCACATCTCGCAGGCGGCCACGAAATCCCGGCAATCTTTCTCCGCTGTGTCCCAACAGCGTTGGCGGAGCAGGAACAGAGTGCGGGCTCGGCCGGGATGGCAGCTGAAGCGGGAGGCGTGCGCCCACTGCAGAACCTGGGAAGGAGCCCCGGGAGGAACGTAGAGGCGGTCCGCTGGTCTGGTACCGGGGTCGGGGTCGGTGGCCTGGGCACGGCGGACGGTGGACTCCACCTCCCAAACCAGGGAGACCGTCAGGCAGGAGCGAGGGAGGATGAAGTCAGGCGGGCTCTCAGTATTATCGGGGGAGTGGAGGCGAGACAAGGCATCCGGTTTGGTGTTTCTAGGTCCAAGACGATAGGACAGAGTGAAATTTAAACGGGTAAAGAAAAGGGCCCACCTGGCTTGCCGGGAATTGAGTTTCTGGGCGGAGTGAAGGTAGGAGAGGTTCTTGTGGTCCGTCCAGATGATGAAGGCTGCTGGGCGCCCTCCAGCCAGTGCCTCCATTCCTCCAACGCCAGCTTGACGGCCAGGAGCTCCCGGTCCCCCACGCTGTAATTCCGTTCAGTGGGAGAGAGGCGCTTGGAGAAAAAAGCACAGGGGTGAAGCTTCTGGTCAGCGGACGAGCGCTGGGAAAGAGTGGCTCCCACCCCCGAGTTCGAGGCATCCACCTCCACCACGAACTGAAGGGAAGGGTCGGGATTGGTGAGGACAGGGGCGGAGGTGAACAGGGACTTAAGGCGTGAAAAGGCTGCAGCGGCTTCTGGGGACCAAACAAACGAAACAGACGGGGAGGTGAGGCGACTGAGGGGGGCGGCTACAGAGCTGTAGTGGCGAATGAAACGCCTGTAGAAATTGGCAAAGCCTAGAAAACACTGTAGCTGCTTAACAGAGGTGGGAACGGGCCAGTCCACTACTGTTTTGATCTTGTCTGGGTCTGCACGCAGCTGCCCGCATTCTATAATAAAACCAAGAAAGTGAACGGAGGGGACACTGAACTCGCATTTCTCGGCTTTAACAAACAACCGGTTCTCCAGGAGCCGCTGCAGCACTAACCGTACGTGTTCGGTGTGTTGGGCTGGGTCGCGGGAGAAGATCAGAATATCGTCCAGGTAGACGAACACAAAACGGTGGAGGTAGTCGCGGAGCACGTCGTTCACCAGGGCCTGAAACACAGCAGGGGCGTTAGTGAGGCCAAAAGGCATTACCAAATATTTGTAGTGCCCTAGTGACGTGTTAAACGCCATTTTCCACTCGTCCCCCTCCCGGATCTGGACTAGGTGGTAGACGTTTCTGAGATCGAGCTTGGTAAAAACGGTGGACCGGGAGAGGGACTCGTGCACCGAATCCATAAGGGGTAACGGATATTTGTTTCTTACAGTGATGGCGTTGAGCCCCCGGTAATCGATGCAAGGACGGAGGGTTTTGTCCTTCTTGGCCACGAAGAAGAAACCGGCGCCCAAGGGGGATGAGGATGGGCAGATTATACCGCCAGCAAGGGACTCTCTGATGTACTGCTCTCCGGACCGGACAGCTTGAATAAACGGCTACCAGGCAGGGAAACGTCCGGGAGAAGGGCTATGGAGGTCGAGCCGCAATGGTGGCGTTCTCGGTCCCTCTCCCGGATACGGTTATCCAGGTCGGTGGCTACACCGATCAGGCGATCCAGGTCTTCCGGCTCGTCCCTGGTGGCCAAAAGATCTTTAAGCCGTTCATTAAGGCCAACCAGGAACAAGCTACGGAGAGCCCTGTTGTTCCACCCCGACCCTGCGGCCAGGATGCGGAAGTCAACTGAGTACTCCGCGACGCTGCGGTCTCCCTGCCGGAGAGACATGAGGCGAGAGCTTTTCTCCAAACCTTGTACGGGCTGGTCAAACACATGGTGGCGACGCGCCATTTTCAAGACTGGTCCAAAACTCTGCAAAGACCTCAGACAAAATTACCCACATCCACCACTAGGTGGCGCTATAGCAGAAAAAAGCGTTTGGGCCTATAACTCCCAAACCGTACATCGGATATTTAAAAACCATATATCCATGCGTTCCCTGGATCCTACTGAATCTTGTGATATAGGCCACGCCCATTTCCGCCTAGACTTTTATGCGTGAAAAATCGCGATTTATCAAAAACCAACTTTTTCGAACTCCTCCTAGACCGTGCACGAAACTTGGCACATAGCATCTCCAGACCGACCTGACAAAAGTTGTATAAAGATTTTTAAAAGAATAAAAATTTGTCTTGCTAACTACGAAAACACCGTCTTTGCCATATCTCGGCCAAGATAAATGCTATCAAAGCCAAACTTTAGAATATTACTTGGTATGACCCTCTGAGGCTCTGATACAAATTTCACAAAGATTGGTCACTAGGGGGCGCTACAGATACAACAAGTTTATATCTCATGAACCGCTCATCCAAATTTTACAAAATTTGATGGATACCATATAGGCCCATTCCTGAGGTGGTCCTTACAGTGGGGTATTGATTGGTTCAAGTGGGCGTGGCCTATGGGCCAATGTCTGGATTAACCACTTCCACTAAAGTGAATTACTTGAAATTAACAGGGTAGATGTACAATGGGTAACTGACCTGACTTACCGAATATTACACATGTGGAACACTAGGTGGCGCTACAATGACGTCAAACGTGTTTTTGCCTATAACTCCTACATTATACATCGTACATTAAAACTCTTCTTCTCCACATGCTCATCAAGATGAGTCACATGATATAGGCCCCGTCGATTTCTGATTAAATTTCATTTCGCAATATTGCGACAAGTGCGAAGCCAACTTTTTCGAACTCGTCCTAGGCCGTGCGACAGATCTGCACGAAACCTGGTGTACAGCATCTGCAGATGGCCCTGACAAAAAGTCGCATAAAGAATTTTGCTACGTAATTGTGTGCGCATTTGAGCAAGCAAAGTTTCTGTAGTAAGCTACCAAAAACATATCATATCTCAGCCAAATTAAAAGGTATCAACATATCATTTGTGAGCAGTGTTGACCATGCCTTTCCGATGCTCTATAGGATCAGCCATTAGGGGGCCATATAATCAACATTTATTGGTTTTGTCAAAACACTCAATGCATATAAATGGGAAATTTGCAATTGCAGTATCTCTGCCACAATAAATGCTATCAATACCAAAGCTGTGATGATTGTTTGGCATGCTGCCCGGAGGCTCTGTACCAAATTTGGTAAAGATAGGCCATTAGGGGGCACTATATTCAACGTAGACCAGTTTGGGCCTTCTTATCAAGCTTTTGTATCCAGCCTAGAAGCCCAGAGTTTTTTCGGAGTCATTGCGCTATTAATCCATAGCGTTACGAGCGCCTCTCCGTATTTCCCGACGTTTTCCCCCCGCCAGTTCGCTTTGGGTTCCACTTTCGTGCGCTCCCCGGGTCGCCGGGGACGACTGGCGCGGGGAGGCTTGGACCCCGTTGTAACTGCTTGCAGTTCTTTTCTTCTCTCTGGCCTCAACTAACTTAGAATGTGCGGGATTAGTCAGCATCAGAAATACTAGTCAGTGAAATTAATTTGAATTATTAAAATTATTATCAAGTGACCATGCCACAATCTAATTTGTACATATCAGCCTCCCGTGACTCACTTCCACCCTGTCATGTTCTCCCGGCCCTTGCCTGCCACCACCTGCCCTTTCTGAAATCTGGTTTGAGTCTGGTTTTCTCCTATTACACTGGATTGGCCAGCAGCACGTTGAAACTAGCTTGCCAGCCGGCTAGCACATCTGCTGCTATGAATCAACAAAACCGGCTAATGTCAGCCAACTCAAATATCCAAACTTGCATGGAAAGCTATTTATGTTATAAGTGATGCCAAACCATGCCAAACTCGGCCTCATCAAGATGGCGCCATTGTGTGTGGCTTGCCGTCTGTCACTGTCACTGCTGTGTGCGTTTTTGCTGTTTGTCTTGGATGTCGACTCTCTGCTGGTGTATGATCGCCAAACACTGCTGGATCTGCAATTTTATGCTGAAAAATTAGTAATACTGGATGATGGTGGACGTGAAACCTTGCCCCCGCTCCTGGCGAGGCTCCCGACTCACCTTTGGCACACCCCGGCTCCACCTTCTCGGCGTGAGCGCCGACGAAAACGCACCCGCCGCCGGGGAAAGCGTAGTGGCTGGCTGGTGAGGTTGAAGGCCCGTCCTGCATGGTGTTCTACGCCTTTTTGGACTAAGTTTGGAGTTGTGCCTAGCCTCGTTGTTCCTCAACGCTCGCTGGACCCTGTCGGCGCCTGGCTGATACCTGTCGTCGGCCCGGAAGAGATGTTCCAGCCCCGTGGCCCCCGCTCTCCTCGTCCCCGCCGGCGCGGAGTAAATCACAGCAACTTGCTGTCTTTGTGTCGGGTTTCACAATCATCCAGCGCCGCGGATCCGCTGGTTCCTGCCAGGTTTGGGCTGGTAAATGCTAGATCTCTAGCAAATAAGACTTTTGTCTTAAAGGATTTTTTCATGTCCCGAGGATTGGATTTCCTCTGTGTAACTGAGACATGGCTGAGTGATGGTGAGTCCAGCGCCTTCACCGAATTTTTAAACCATGATTGCTGCTACCTTAACTCCCCTCGAAAATCTGGCCGAGGAGGAGGAATAGCGACTGTATATAAAAGTCATTATAAATGTAAGCAGATATTGCTGTTATCAACTTTCAGCAGCTTTGAGCTGAGTTTATTTGAGATTGGTCGTTCTCATACAGTGTTGTGTGCTGTGGTCTATCGGCCCCCCAAGTACAATAAGGACTTTTTAAATGATTTTTCTGATTTTCTGGCTGAAATCATGCCTAAATATGAGCATGTTCTTATTGTTGGGGTTTTTAATGTTCATGTGTGTTGTCCTGATAAGCCAATGACAAAGGGTTTTCTAAACCTCATTGATTCTTTTAATCTTGTGCAATCTGTGACTGGACCCACACAAGAACATGGACACACACTTGATCTTGTTTTATCATATGGCTTGCCTGTTTTTAATCTAGAGATATGTGACGCAGTATTTTCTGACCATATGCCTGTATTATTTGAGACTGCTCTTGCCTGTCATACATTTAAACCTCGCGCTGCTGCACGGCGCTGTCGCATGATTAACCCTTCCACTGCTGCTCAGTTCTCGGCTGTTTTCAGTCAGAACATCAACACTCCTGAGTCTGTATTGCACACAGAAGAGCTTAGCTCATGGTTTCACTCCACCTGCCAAACTGTTTTAGACACTGTGGCTCCATTAAAATCCAGGCAGCCTAAAACTAAATTTGAGCCCTGGCTGAATGACATGACTCATGCTGCCAGACGTGAGTGCCGTAGAGCTGAGCGCAAGTGGAAGAAGGACAAACTGCAGGTGTCTATTCAGATGTTAAGGGATTGTTGGCGTCATTTCCAGGAAACTGTGAAAGATGCTAAAAGAAAATATTTCTCAGATATTATTCTGGCAAATTGTCACAAGCCTCATGTTTTATTTAACACCATTGACTCACTTTTAAATGCCCCGCAGAATGCTTGTATGGAGGCATCTCCTGCTATGTGTGAAAACTTCCTTTGCTTTTTTATTGATAAGGTCACTTCTATTAGGTCTCAAATTGCACCTTCAGCTTCAGACCCTTCAATCTCTGTCCCCTGCTCGGCTGTTCTTGATCATTTTGAGCCGTTGACTCTCTTTTTTAGAGGAGGTTGTTGGTCAATTTGAAGCCCTCGGGTTCTCCAAATGATGCTGTCCCCCCTCGACTATTTAAGGAGGTTTTCCCCACTGTGGGACCATCTGTTGTTACAGTTATAAATAGTAGTCTGACCTCGGGTGTGGTCCCTGAAATTTTAAAACATGCAGTAATTCAACCTCCGATTAAAAAACCTGCTCTAGATCCATCAGTTCTTGCAAATTTCAGGCCTATTTCTAAATTGCCTTTCCTTTCAAAAATCTTAGAGAAGATTGTGCACAGTCAATTATTGGCCTTTTTGGAAGAACATAAAATACTAGAGGTTTTCCAGTCCGGTTTCAAAACCTTGCACAGTACCGAAACCGCTCTTTTAAGAGTTTTTAATGATCTCTTTTTAGCGACTGACTCTGGCGATTCTTTTATCCTTGTGCTTTTAGATCTAACCGCTGCATTTGACACAGTGGATCATGAAATATTGATTTCACGTTTAAGGCAGTGGGTGGGCATCAGTGGCATAGCACTGGAGTGGTTTAGGTCATATTTAGAGGCTCAAACTTTTTGTGTTAGCATAGGTGATTTTGTATCCTCCTCTGCTCCTCTCTCGTGTGGGGTCCCACAGGGCTCAGTCCTCGGCCCTCTACTTTTCTCTTTGTATTTGCTTCCACTTGGTTCCATACTTAGAAAGTACGGCTTTTCTTTCCACTGTTATGCAGATGACAGTCAGATTTATGTACCTCTTAAAAAGAAAAATGATAACTCAGTTGGACAACTACTAAATTGTCTTGACGACATAAAAGCCTGGATGGCTCTGAACTTTTTAAGTTTCAATGATAAAAAAACAGAAGTGATGGTTTTTGGAGGCACCACTGGTACCCTGCCTGTAGATTTGGGCTCCTTGGTACCCTATATTAAATCTCACATTACAAACCTAGGAGTTAAAGTGGACCCTGAGCTTAAATTTGACAATCAAATCAAAGCTGTTGTCAAATCAAGCTTCTTTCATTTGAGGCAACTGGCCAAAATAAAGCCAATTTTGTCAAGGCAACATTTTGAAACTGCAATCCATGCCTTTATAAATACACGGCTGGACTACTGTAATTCACTATATGTGGGGGTTAGTGGGTCCTCCATCACCCGTCTCCAGATGATACAAAATGCAGCAGCACGTCTTTTAACGGGCACACGTAAACATGAGCACATCTCCCCTATTTTAGCACTACACTGGCTCCCTATTCAATTTAGGATCCATTTTATTATGCAGGATCTTTGCTAGGTTAAGCTAATGCTGGGGGCGTCAGAGTTCCAGCACGCACAGAGATGAGAAGAAAAAGTACTGAGAATTAAAGTGGCATTATATAAAAATTATTTTAAAGTAAAGTGAGGTGGCCATAGTATGAATAGTATGCTTTCAGTATCTTCCCTTGTGGCAGCTGACACTGTTTCTTCATCATCATCCTGTAAGAAATAATTTAAAACATTGTATTTCACTCTCTAAACCATTATGAACTATCTGTTGAGTATTATGAGTACTTACAGCTGCATGGTCTGTTATCAGGCTCCACTAGATGGATTACACCATCTGTAACTGGAGTAAAACAAAAAAGATAAGTCTCAAGTCACCTTCCATTTTGATTGAGGATATTTAGATATATTTAGGATAATAATTTATTTAGGATAATAATTTGTAAAAGAATAATCTAAAAAAAGTAACAACCATCAGTTAGGTCTACAAATATTTGTACCGCCATAGAAAATCAGTGTGCTTAGTTGTGTTTATGATTATAAGTGGGATAATGAGCTAACCCCTCTCCGGGAACCATCACCTTATCGTGGTGGAGAGGTTTGTGTGTCCCTATGAACCTGAGGGCTGTGTTGTCTGGAGCAAAGAGGTCTCAGGAGAGGGGCCAGACAAAGAATGGTTCAAAGACTACTATAGAAGATCAAGGAAGGGATAGAGGGACCCTGCCCGGAGGAAGCCCGGGGCCCCCCGTCTGGAGCCAGGCCCAGACGGCGGGCTCGTCAGCGAGCGCCTGGTGGCCGGGTTTGCCACGGAGCCCGGTCGGGCACAGCCTGAAGAAGCTACGTGGCACCTCTCCCTCCAGCCCATGGGCCCACCACCTGTGGGAGGAACCAAAGGGGTCGGGTGCGCTGCTACACGGGTGGCAGCAGAGGTCAGGGGCTTCGACGGACCAGACCCGGGCGGCAGAGGCTGGCTCTGGGGACGTGGAATGTCACCTCTCTGTGGGGGAAGGAGCTGGAACTTGTGTGGGAGGTGGAGCGCTACCAGTTAGATCTGGTGGGGCTTACCTCTACGCACAGTCTCTGTTCTGGAACCGTACTCCTGGATAGGGGTTGGACTCTGTCCTACTCTGGAGTTGCCCATGGTGTGAGGCGCCGGGCGGGTGTGGGGATACTCACAAGCCCCAGGCTGAGCGCTGCTGCGTTGGAGTTTACCCCGGTGGACGAGAGGGTCGCCTCCCTACGCCTGCAAGTGATGGGGGGGAAAACTCTGACTGTTGTTTGTGCATATGCACCAAACAAGAGTTCGGAGTATTCGGCCTTCTTGAACCTTGAATGGAGTCCTGTATGGGGCTCCAGTAGGGGACTCCATAGTTCTGCTGGGGGACTTCAACGCACACGTGGGTGATGATGGAGATACTTGGAGAGGCGTGATTGGGAGGAACGGCCTCCCTGATCTAAACCAGAGTGGTTGTCTGTTGTTGGACTTCTGTGCTAGTCATGGATTGTCCATAACAAACACCATGTTCGAACATAGGGATGCTCATATGTGTACGTGGTACCAGAGTACCCTAGGCCAAAGATCAATGATCGATTTTATAATCGTTTCATCTGATCTGAGGCCGTATGTTTTGGACACTCGGGTGAAGAGAGGGGCAGAGTTGTCAACTGATCACCATCTGGTGGTGAGTTGGGTCAGGGGGTGGGGGTGGACTCTGGCCAGACCTGGTAAACCCAAACGGGTAGTGCGGGTAAATTGGGAACGTCTGGAGGAGGCCCCTGTCCGACGGACTTTCAACTCACACCTCCGGCGGAGCTTTCCGGGCATCCCTGTGGAGGCTGGGGGCATTGAACCTGAGTGGACAATGTTTAAAGCTTCTATTGCTGAAGCTGCGGCAGCGAGCTGTGGTCTTAGGGTCTTAGGTGCCTCAAGGGGCGGTAACCCACGAACACCCTGGTGGACACCGGTGGTCAGGGAAGCCGTCCGACTGAAGAAGTACTCTTTCCGGGATATGTTATCCCGGAGGACTCCGGAGGCAGTTGCAAGGTACCGACGGGCCCGAAGGGCTGCGGCCTCTGCCGTGACAAAGGCAAAGCAGCGGGTGTGGGAGAAGTTCGGAGAAGACATGGAGAAGGACTTTCGGTCGGCACCAAGGTGCTTCTGGAAAACTGTTCGCCACCTCAGGAGGGGGAAGCGGGGAATCATCCAAGCTGTATACAGTAAGGATGGGACGTTGTTGACCTCAACTGGGGAGGTAATAGAGCGGTGGAAGGAGCACTTTGAGGAACTCCTAAATCCAGATGACACGCCCTCTGTGGTAGAGGCAGAGCTGGAGGATGATGGGGGATTGTCATCAATTTCCCTGGTGGAAGTCGCTGAGGTAGTCAAACAACTCCACAGCGGCAAAGCCCCAGGGATTGATGAGATCCGTCCAGAAATGCTAAAAACTCTGGGTGTGGAGGGGATGTCTTGGTTGACACGCCTCTTCAACATTGCGTGGAGGTCTGGGACGGTGCCTAGGGAGTGGCAGACCGGGGTGGTGGTTCCCCTCTTCAAAAAGGGGGACCAGAGGGTGTGTGCCAATTACAGAGGTATCACACTTCTCAGCCTCCCTGGTAAAGTCTACTCCAAGGTGCTGGAAAGGAGGGTTCGGCCGATAGTCGAACCTCGGATTGAAGAGGAACAATGCGGATTCCGTCCTGGCCGTGGAACAACGGATCAGATCTTCACTCTCGCAAGGATCTTGGAGGGGGCAGTCGGGGTAGTCGGGGCGGGGAGGGGTTGCAGTTCGGTGGGCTCGGGATCTCATCGCTGCTTTTTGCAGATGATGTGGTCCTGATGGCGTCATCGGTCTGTGACCTTCAGCACTCACTGGATCGGTTCGCAGCCGAGTGTGAAGCGGCTGGGATGAGGATCAGCACCTCTAAATCTGAGGCCATGGTTCTCAGCAGGAAACCGATGGAGTGCTTTCTTCAGGTAGGGAGTGAGTCCTTACCCCAAGTGAAGGAGTTTAAGTACCTTGGGGTCTTGTTCGCGAGTGAGGGGACCATGGAGCGTGAGATTGGTCGGAGAATCGGAGCAGCCGGTGCGGTATTACATTCCGTTTATCGCACCGTTGTGACGAAAAGAGAGCTGAGCCAGAAGGCAAAGCTCTCGATCTACCGGGCAATTTTCGTTCCTACCCTCACCTATGGTCATGAAGGCTGGGTCATGACCGAAAGAACGAGATCCAGGGTACAGGCGGCCGAAATGGGTTTCCTCAGGAGGGTGGCTGGCGTCTCCCTTAGAGATAGGGTGAGAAGCTCAGTCATCCGAGAGGAGCTCGGAGTAGAGCCGCTGCTCCTTCGCGTCGAAAGGAGCCAGTTGAGGTGGTTCGGGCATCTGGTAAGGATGCCTCCTGGGCGCCTCCCTAGGGAGGTGTTCCAGGCACGTCCAGCTGGGAGGAGGCCTCGGGGAAGACCCAGGACTAGGTGGAGAGATTACATCTCCAACCTGGCCTGGGAACGCCTCGAGACCCCCCAGTCGGAGCTGGTTGATGTGGCTCGGGAAAGGAAAGTTTGGGGTCCCCTGCTGGAGCTGCTGCCCCCGCGACCCGATACCGGATAAGCGGATGAAGATGGATAGTGAGCTAACCTAACAATAGGATGACTGTACATTTAAATAACTAACCTGTTATGTACAGTGAGGAAAATAAGTATTTGAACACCCTGCTATTTTGCAAGTTCTCCCACTTAGAAATCATGGAGGGGTCTGAAATTGTCATCGTAGGTGCATGTCCACTGTGAGAGACATAATCTAAAAAAAAAAAATCCAGAAATCACAATGTATGATTTTTAAACTTTTTATTTGTATGATACAGCTGCAAATAAGTATTTGAACACCTGAGAAAATCAATTTTAATATTTGGTACAGTAGCCTTTGTTTGCAATTACAGCGGTTTCCTGTAGTTTTTCACCAGGTTTGCACACACCTCAGAAGGGATTTTGGCCCACTCCTCCACACAGATCTTCTCTAGATCAGTTAGGTTTCTGGGCTGTCGCTGAGAAACACGGAGTTTGAGCTCCCTCCAAAGATTCTCTATTGGGTTTAGGTCTGGAGACTGGCAAGGCCACGCCAGAACCTTGATATGCTTCTTACAGAGCCACTCCTTGGTTATCCTGGCTGTGTGCTTCAGGTCATTGTCATGTTGGAAGACCCAGCCTCGACCCATCTTCAATGCTCTAACTGAGGGAAGGAGGTTGTTCCCCAAAATCTCGCAATACATGGCCCAGGTCATCCTCTCCTTAATACAGTGCAGTCGCCCTGTCCCGTGTGCAGAAAAACACCCCCAAAGCATGATGCTACCACCCCCATGCTTCACAGTAGGGATGGTGTTCTTGGGATGGTACTCATCATTCTTCTTCGTCCAAACACGGTTAGTGGAATTATGACCAAAAAGTTTTATTTTGGTCTCATCTGACCACATGACTTTCTCCCATGACTCTTCTGGATCATCCAAATGGTCATTGGCAAACTTAAGACGGGCCTTGACATGTGCTGGTTTAAGCAGGGGAACCTTCCGTGCCATGCATGATTTCAAACCATGACGTCTTACTCTATTACCAACAGTAACATTGGAAACGGTGGTCCCAGCTCTTTTCAGGTAATTGTCCAGCTCCTCCCGTGTAGTTCTGGGCTGATTTCTCACCTTTTTAGGATCATTGAGACCCCACGAGGTGAGATCTTGCATGGAGCCCCAGTCCGAGGGAGATTGACAGTCATGTTTAGCTTCTTCCATTTTCTAATGATTGCTCCAACAGTGGACTTTTTTTCACCAAGCTGCTTGGCAATTTCCCTGTAGCCCTTTCCAGCCTTGTGGAGGTGTACAATTTTGTCTCTAGTGTCTTTGGACAGCTCTTTGGTCTTGGCCATGTTAGTAGTTGGATTCTTACTGATTGTATGGGGTGGACAGGTGTCTTTTTGCAGCTAACGACCTCAAACAGGTGCTTATCTAATGTAGGATAATAAATGGAGTGGAGGTGGACATTTTGAAGCAGACTAACAGGTCTTTGAGGGTCAGAATTTTAGCTGATAGACAGGTGTTCAAATACTTATTTGCAGCTGTATCATACAAATAAATAGTTAAAAAAATCATACATTGTGATTTCTGGATTATTTTTTTTTTAGATTATGTCTGTCACAGTGGACATGCACCTACGATGACAATTTCAAACCCCTCCATGATTTCTAACTGGGAGAACTTGCAAAATAGCAGAGTGTTAAAATACTTATTTTCCTCACTGTAGGTCTGTGTGTCCTGGGGGTAGGGGGGGGAGCTTCCACCAGAGACGCCTTTAGCAATAGGTCACCCGCTGTTCTGACTGAGAACCATCGTTTTAGCCTGATAGTGGTGGCGGTGGGGGGGCCCCCTCCGATTTTTCGGGCCTCAGCTTTTTTTCTTTTGGTTATAATAAATTTGTCCATTAAGCAGACATTTGGAGACTTGCGCTATGCTAAATGCATTTAATTTTACTTTTAAAGACACTATTAAATACGGGCAGATTAGGATGGCTGAAAATTATACTCATTTTGCTTAGAGAATCCGACTTCTATAATGCTGAACATTACAATTCCTTGAAATTAAAATCATACCTAAAGGCTTTCCTCTGTGTACACATATCCTCTACAAGTATAATTGTGGCTGTATTATGTGTCCCCTTCAAATATTGCTCTTCACAAATTTTATGTTTATTGTCCCCCCCAACTGTTAGATGAGATTTACGCCCATGGGTAGCACAAACCATGGGTCTAATTCAGCCAACGGACTAACAGGTTTCTGTGGCTAATTAGAGGCCCTCATCTGTCATGCGGTGTGCAGCTGCTAACCTTTCAGAAAGGCCCAGCGGGAAGGGCGCTCTCATTTGTATACAATGCATGTCAATAATAGTATTAAAGGTCAACTAAACAGCACTTGGGTGGTGCTGAGTGGAGGGGTTAAAACAAGAAGTGTCATTATCTATACAATTTACAGGGTTTTCCCCAATATATTGCAAGTGTAACCAGCTACTCAATGGCTGGCCACTTCTATAAGAATAACCTTGGTGGTTATTCGTATAGAAGTTTACCTAACAATAAGAAATATTCAAGGTATCCAGATGTTTGGAATTGGGCCAGATCATAAGATTATTGGTTTGCTTGCTGAAGCCAAAAGATTGAATTACCACAGAACAACACAAGTCACAGGAGAAAGTTTAACAGTATGTATTAAATGCAACGTGTAACAAGGTAAATAACATTAATACATTAACAATTATATATACATTAAACATTCATATACACCAATTGTAGTCCCAAAAGTGGGATCCCATATACAAAAGTAGAAAAAATACAAAGTATCAAAAAATAATAAATGTTCAGTCAAGTTCACTCAAAATAAATTAGACCCGGGTCTGCTAAAATAAAGTTCACAATTCCTCAAGTGCAGGGTAATTGTCCTCCTCCAGTGAAATCAAGTGTCAGTGTGCACAAAGTTTTACCTAACCCCTTGGGGGGGTAATAGATCAAGGATCTCCGCCGTAAGATCTCTACATTCAGGCTACAACCGGGCTCTACATCAAGTGGGGCTTGGCTCAACCATCCAGTTTCTCTACGCTCTGCAATGTTTCTCTGTTGATTTCCACCGCCGGTCTAGACTCCACCAGACTGCGCTCCCTCAACTTTGAATCTTGCAAAAAATCCTGACCAGTGCAACGAGAAAGCACATTAGCTTGAACCTTCCTTCTGGGTTAGTCTCTCTCCAGTGTTTCACACTATTTAGTTTCCGTCAACAGTCACAGAACTTAATATTAACCTTACAGAAGGTAACAAGCTACACTGGAGTCACAACGGCTGAGAGGCGGGTCTAAACACTCGATTGGCTAGGTTGTAGTAACACTCAGACTTATAGGCTAGTGCCACAATAACAATATGCCCTTATATTGGATGATATCTGTTATGGTTTGGGATTTTAATTGGGGTTATTTTTCCTGTCTTGCTCCTCGTGTTTGTTTCTTGGTCTTCTCCCCAGTCTTGTGTGGTTGTCTCTGTCATGTGATTCCCTGGTAAGTGTCTGTTGTCCTGCTTCCTGTTTTATATTGATAGTCTGGTTTCCTGTCCTGTCTCGTCTTGCCAAGCTTTACTTTTGTCGGTCTGATTGTCTGCCCCGTCCTAATGTGTTTCACCTGATGTATCACCTGTTCCCATGTGTTCCCTTTTGTCTCTTTTCAGATCATTCTGGTTCGTCTGCCTGTTGTTCCTCGTGCTACTGTTGTTCCTTTTACCAGCGTTCCCTGTGAGTTTTCCCTGTTGTTTTGTCCTGTTTGTTACCTGGCCTGTTTCCCCCCTGGACCCCTGTGGTTTTTGTATGTTTTGGGACTCTTGGATTTTTCCCCGGACATCTGGCTCTTGTGTTCCTTGTGGATTGTTTTTTCATTTTTGTATTGAACTGTGTTAAATAAACCCTGTTTACTGGCTCCTACCTGCCTCCTCGTCTCTGCAATTGGGTCCTCATTCCTGCCTCCATTTGCATACGTTTAGAGAGCCGATTAGAGAGAGATTTAGAGAGAGATTCTACTTTTAGAGACTCTAGGAACCACAAGTAACCCTGCATTCTGGGAGGGCAGTGCTCTGGTGGGGTAGTAAGGTACTATGAGCTCTAAGATAAGACGGTGCCTGACCATGAAGAGCTTTGTAGGTGAGAAGGATTTTAAATTCTATTCTGGATTTTACAGGAAGCCAATGCAGAGAAGCTAAAACAGAAGAGATGTGATCTCTTTTCCTGGTTCCTGTCAGAACACGTGTTGCAGCAGCTGAGGAGTCTTTATTGAATTTTTCGAGCAGCTTGATAATAAGGAATTGCAGAAATCCAGCCAAGAAGTATATGCATTGACTGCAGCATCATTTTTAGACAGGATATTCCTGATTTTTGCAATATTACGTAGGTGAAAAAAGGCGGTCCTTGAAATTTTCTTAATGTGAGAATTAAACGACATGTCCTGATCAAAGATAACTCCAAGATTCCTCACAATGGTGCTGGAGGCCAGGGTGATGCCACCCAGAGTAACTCTCAGAGTATCTCTTTGGATAATGCGTCACGGAGATGCTTGGGACCCAGAGCAATAACTTCAGTTTTATCTGAGTTTAACATTAGAAAATTACAGGTCATCCAGGTTTTAACATCCTGAAGGCACATTTGAAGTTTAGCTAACTGATTAGTTTCATCCGGCTTGATCGAAAATACAGGACAATTCTGGATGAAAACCTGTTGGAGTCTGCAAAAGACCTGAAACTGGGACGGAGATTTATCTTCCAACAAGACAATGATCCCAAACATACAGCAAAATCTACAAAGGAATGGTTCACAAATAAACATATCCAGACGAACGACCAACGAATGGCCAAGTCAAAGTCCAGACCTGAATCCAATCGAGAATCTGTGGAAAGAGCTGAAAACTGCTTTTCACAAACGCTCTCCATCCAACCTCACTGAGCTCGAGCTGTTTTGCAAGGAAGAATGGGCAAGAATGTCAGTCTCTCGATGTGCAAAACTGATAGAAATATACCCCAAGCGACTTGCAGCTGTAATCGCAGCAAAAGGTGGCTCTACAAAGTATTAATGCAAGGGGGCCGAATAATTTTGCACGTACCACTTTTCAGTTTTTTATTTGCTAAAAAAGTTTAAAATATCCAATAGATTTCATTCCACTTCACAATTGTGTCCCACTTGTTGGTGATTCTTCACAAAAAATAAAAATTTTATGTCTTTATGTTTGAAGCCTGAAATGTGTCAAAAGGTCGAAAAGTTCAAGGGGGCCGAATACTTTGGCAAGGCACTGTATATAGTATTATGGAGGGCCTTCCTATAAGTTTTAAGACTATCTTGCCAAATTAAACTAGACTTTTCCAGTTTAGTGGAAAGCCAAATCTTCTCAGGTTTCAGCGATATTTGCTCTAATTTTCGAGTTTCAGTGTTATACCATGGAGCTAACCGTCTTGGATTTATCTTCTTTTTTAGAGGGGCAACACAGTTGAGTGTCATTCGCAGAGAGCCTGCTGCACTATCAACAAAATGATCGATTTGGGAGGGACTGAAATTAGCATAGGAGTCCTCCGTTACTTTGTGACTTATGAATGTAATGAATTAAAAGCTGATGGAATCACTTACTTAAAATTTTGCTACAGCACTATCAGACATCTTGTATAGAAGTTTTTGCCTAATGGTGTGTAGTTTAGCAGTATAAACTCAAAAGTTATCAAACAGTAGTCAGATAAAAAGGGATTCTGTGGGAACACTTAAATGTTCAATTTTAACACCATATACACGTAGCATTCAGAGCCAAATATCTTCATGTGAGAAAGATTAGGTATTTTACCTGTGGAAACACTGTAAGGTGTCAGCTCTAGTCGCCTACTGTAGCACCTGTTGCGGATTTGGGCTGCTGTCTGTACAACATATGTCCATAATTGCTTTGGGAGGTTACTCTCCAATAGCATGCATCGTGACATCTCGAATAGGGTTCTCCAACCTCTCTCGGCAGTTCCGTTCTGAAGAGGTGACTAGGGTGCACTTGTCTCGTGCCTTATCCCGTTACTCCTAAGTAAAGACTGGAACTCTTGCCCGGTATACTCTGTGCCATTATAAGACCGTATGCACTTTATCTTTCCATATGGGGCTACGTCTGCTATTAATTTTTCTGTAGCTTTTGTTGTGTCACTCTTGGCTTTGATAAAGTATGGAAAAATCATCCCGCTGTAATCATCAGTAAATACTATTGCATACCTGTATCCATCTTTATCTGCTGGTTCTATAGGGCCGCATAGGTCTGTGTGTACTAGCTCTAGTACAGCTGTAGCTTTAGCATCTGCCTGTCTGTTTCTGTTTTGTGTGAATTTTCCCTGTGTGCATATTTCACGGTGTATTAAACGGTCCTGATTCCAACAGACCTTCCTCCTGCGTCTTAGCCTCCGCCATACTATTCCCTTTTTTTATAATTTTTATTCATTTTTCAGACTACCTTCGTTTCTATTTATCCAATTTAGAAACTACTCTTCGTGCACCCGACACTACACCTTCATGTATCCCCTGTTTGAAATACACTACCTTTCATCTGATTCACCAGACTACCTTCATTTCTACGGCCCAATTTAGAAATTACTCTTCATCCTCCAGACGTTACACCTTCATGTATCCCCTGTTTGAAATACACTACCTTTCATCTGATCTATATACACAGACTACCTTCATTTCTATGGCCCAATTTAGAAACTACTCTTCATGTATTCCCTCTTTGAAATACATTACCTTTCGTCTGGTTTATCTTCCCACTGCTAATTTTCCAATTCAGCGGTGCCCTTCATGCTTACTTTGTAGAAAACAACAAAATGAAATTAGCTTTCAGTAGGAATGATGAATCACTGAGGAAGCTCACTAAGCCAAGGAATAACAACATCTTAGAAATATGTCTTAGGTTTTATTTTGCATATGGGTAAAATAAATCAGCTTTTTTTGCAAAGTACACACAAGGAAATACTGAACATCTTGATTTGGACTGAAAGACGATTCCTTCACGTGCCTCTGTGTCTGGGGCCATGTCTACAATCCTGAGGGGGGAAGAAACAGGGGCAGGGACAGCGCACAATTAAAGTAGTTTCACCATAGCTGCATTTAATTGTGATCGACAAAAACACATTTAGGCTTACTAAATGTAGGGATCGAAACAATATTGCTTATACTGAGGGTGAAGGAGTTAGCTACAACATTCCTGCCGTGGTACAAGCTAACAAGCTAACTGTTAGACTTAGCTAGCAACAAGCTACAGAGTAAAATGAGATTTGCGCTATCACCAGCGATACTGTAACCATCGCTAGCTTAGTTGTGTAGCTAGTTATTAATAAATTAAACAAATCCAGCAGCGATACTTACATGTCAAGCAGAAATGTGGCTAGCTCTGATTTAATCCGTGTTGAATCCTTTCAGGAGGCGTAGCTCCCCACCTCTGAAAAGCCCTCCGATGTTGACCGTCGTTTTTTCGGCTCGGTTTAATTCTTTTTAGCTCGCTTTTCGTCATCGGTCTTCTTCTGTTTGCCCGTCTTTGTTTTCTGAGCAGGTGTCACTCGAGAAATTGGCAGTTTTCCTGAAAAGTAGTTTCTCCGCGATTAGCACAGCTGTAGCACACGGGCAATCTTGAGCTTGAACACAGTACGCGCTGTGCGGGGGAGGGGGAGGGAGGGGTATGAGCAAGCGTACACGAGAGTGATTGACACGGCTAAGACAGTCCTCCTGGCTCTGATTGGCTGTTTTGACCGGGAGCGGTGCATTTCTGCCAAATGGCATCAGGGACACAGGGAGGAGCCATAGGACCTTAATTTTTTCACAGATTATCTGTCTCATATTCTACTGTCAGGGCATAGTGACAGTTTTAACAAATATGTAAAAAATACATTTTTACAAAAGTTACCTACTGAACCTTTAATGAGGTTTAAAGCCCATGTTGCAAGTTAACCACCACTGTTGATTATTGGGTACAAAAAACACTCAAGATATGTATATCATTTTTAAAAATGTCTCCAAATAGTGTTAAAAGTTAGTTTTTGGTCATTTCTGGTGTTCGCGGGTTTATGAAGTGAATTCGGCGATGATGTCACGTAGGGGAGTTAAGTCTCAGCCTAGCACTAGAACTACGGTGACTGACTGGGATGTGGAAGAGGAGGAAAGGCCAGCAGCCGAATAATTACGAACCTACCAGACGTGAGAGGGCAAATGAGGAATTGTCAAGATTGTGGGGAAGTCTTCTTCATTTATCTCCTTCATTTATCTCCTTTATTTTAGCAACGCAGCAGTGCATACAATGACTTTACTTTTTACTGTCAGTGAATAGCACCGAGTGAACGTCAACATTTTCTTTCGATCTAGTGACAGGGATCCTGTCGTTAGTTCAGATAAGTACTGGTACACATATCTAGATATAGTAATAGAAGGCATCCCCGAATGTTATTTCTAAGTGTTTACCTCTTCCTCCGGTGAAAACATGTCGCTGTTTGGCCGGTGCTTGTGTGTGTGGCGGCGAAGCTGCGGTGGAGAGCGGGTGCTGTAGGCGAGCGAGCCTCCCTTTCGGGAAGCGAGCCTGCCGCCGGTTGGGGAGCGAGCTTCCGGTCGGGGAGTGATCCACCGGTCGGGAAGCAAGCCTGCCGCCGGTCGGGGAGCGAGCCTCCGGTCGGGGAGTGATCCGCCGGTCGGGGAGCGAGCCCCGCGATCAGCTGATCTGAAGATGTCTAAATCCGTTTTTGACATTTCAGGCAGGATCACGGTCATCCCCAACCAGCACGCACCAGTATTGTAATTGTTTATATTTCAAACATCACTGCAGGTTGATTGTGGGCGACAACGCGGTCGTGTTAGCTTACCGAAACTCTACTGCCGAAGTTGCTGGCTGGCTACGCGACGTTAGCTATATCCCCTAGCATCCGTACAGGCTAACTATAGCCAGTTAGCTTTGTGTGTAACGTAACAAACCCCCCATCTCGTAGGAGCGAAGCTTACTATTTTGTTCAATACAATTATGGTACAACAGGTGCACTAATGCCACATGTACAGTGTGATGTTGACAACATGGACGCATATATAGGCAACACCAAAGGCAGACGTAATATTTGCCTAGCAGGCTAGGCTAACGCTGTTGTGCTAACGTCCGGCGGCGTAGTGTTAGCTAGCGTTAGCTAGCAGTCTAAACTTGTGAAAAGCCGAACAACACCCCCGTCTAAGCTGTGTTTCACTTTCCCTCCAATATTATTATAAATATAATAAAGTCACATGGACTTGATCGAGACCAGAAGCCACATTAGGCCAGACCAGTGTACAATGCAGGCTGCTCTGTTATCTCCCTAATGTGACGTCATGCAATGCATTGTGGGGGTTAAATGAAACGATATATATTCAGTTTTGCGATATCCAACACCATCAAAAACAATGGATAACAGTTCAAATATTTACTACCAACAAGCAAATTGCACAAATTCGTTGCAAAATTAAACCTGCAACATGGACTTTAATGTGATTCTAATCTCTTTTTTTCTCTTTTCTGCCAGGTACTTCATTCTCCCTTGAAGAAGATGACGGGTGATAATACTGATCATGGCATGGCACCTGGAATGAATGAAATCATGTCAGCCCTTCATGGTTGGTGTTCAAATTGGAATTAGAGGGGCTGAAATGTCAAAACACAGTATATTAAACAGTGATTCAGGGTGTTTCCACATTATTGTCAGGTACTGAACTTAAGTAACATTACGTTGACTAACAAAAACCAAATGGTTTCCCCCTTATTGTTACATTCACCTAGACCTGCCAGAAATTATTAAATTAATGAGGGAGTGTGTGGAGTGTGTCCGGGCATTGATGTCCTCGTTCGGGGGGACCCCTTCATCTGCAATGTCATCTTCTTCTGTGGACAGTGCAATTGAAATAGTATGTTATAATTGAGGGATGAAAATATGTATTCATTACTTGATAGTTCATTCACAAAGTATTCTATATTTGCATTATGGACCTTTTGTCTTTGGCAGCATCATCCTGTGTTGGTAATTAGGTCAGCAAGATAGTGATGGGATTTAACAGGTTACATGTTTCACAAATCAGCCATATGAATTATCTTGCTGTCAGTGGGAACCTCAACACCACTTATCATAGCACTCCCTAGTGGTTTACAGGGCTCCAGACTAACTCTTTTTACTAAGAGCACAGTGGCCGCTAACTTAAAATTTTAGGGGCGCAAGCAGAAATTTTAGGGGCGCACACTTTATATCAACTTGCAAAGTAAATAATCACATTTCCTCTGTATTATAGCACTGTATTAATGATAAATACTTAGACAATAAATGCAGAAACTCATAATGTTTAAAATTCACATTTACGTTATGTTTCAGACTGGAGCAGAAGTTTGTCAGCAACAAAAAAGTACTAGTAGTGTTTCCAAGTGAAGATTGAATTAAGCACATTGTTGGTCATTCCTCATAAGTAGGTGGAGATAATCTGTCTAATTTTTCCTCTCTTCCTCTCCCATATGCAGCACCCCTTGGCAGGCAGCACAGTGACAGTTTCAAAGAGGGCCTTCCTGCGGCTGAATAGATCTCGCATGACCATTTTTGCCCAGGAGCTGGCTGTCCTGGTATTCACAAAGGAGGGCCTTGCACAGTCCACCCTAACTGGAAAGTCTGGGATGGGGGGGCCGCCAAAAACACAGCTTGAAGTTGCCAAAGTGCAGGCTATTACAGGTATGTAATTGTCTTGAGTTACATGCAGTCTATTTAAAAGCTTCTGTGATTTCTATAGCAGCTATATCACGCGGAAACAGACAACCAGTTATTATTAAATACATGTTGGATTATGTACTGGTAGCAATATTGGTATATCATACTGATACAATTTCTCAGACTTTCCTGATGTACTGTTTAAAAATACTATGAATATGCTGCGTGACTTACAGTATCTCTTGTCTGTGCGGTTAACAGACGCTGTTCTTCTGGAGTTTCCGCAGACAAGTGTCTCTGATGTGCGCACGGCCATCAGACGAAAGTGTAACAATGAGCAGTTCAGCCAAAAAAAAGGAACATAATGTGTGGTGTTTGTGTTTCTGTATGGTGCGAGGGGTTAGGGGTGCAATAATAAGGAATGTTGTTTTTCATTGTTCAGTATTCCTCAGTGTTCTTTAAAGTTTATGTGTAATGTTATAATGGAAATGGTTAAAATCCATATGTAAATAAATGTTTATACATCGGAGTTGGGGTCTCACTGACCTATCGGAAAATTGGTAAGACAGCCGCCAGCAAATTTACCCACCAGCTGTCTGGGGAACTTAAAGAGTGCCTACATGGATTGATTGAGAGGATGAAGGCTTTACATCTGAGGGCTGACCAGTCCAGTGAACTGTCTCGCAACATCTCAGACCGGACCTTGGAAGCGCAGAAGGGGATTGATTCCATCAGGGCCCAGTCGGTGGAGTTGCTTCATGTAACCACCGGACTGGCAGAGAAGGTAGATGGACTGACAAAATCACTACATGTACTGGATGCTCGTATGACGCTGAGGTCGGTAACAATTGAGTGATGGACATTGATTCAAACTAATTTCCACCGAGCCAACCTAAATTGGACTGAAATTGTTTAAATTGTCCCCCACCACCTCCCCCCCATCCTTCACCCGAGCGGGAAAACAACTAGCAGCTGGCCATCCTATCTCGTCCTGTGCACTGGCTTATCTCTTCAAGGACACGCAGATGAACTGAGCTTTTAACAACATAGACAGTCTGACGCTCATATTCACACACACACACAACTCATTATCTTCACACACACACCATACACTCCCTCCCCCATCCCGCCCCGTATCTGTCTGACTGCCTCGATTTTCGTGTTTCTCACTCCCTCCCAAGCCACCTCAAAAAATTCCTTCATGTGTCCACATGAACTGTGTGTTGTCTTGTGCATCATGTGTTATCTTGTGTACTGTATACTATGTTGCTGTCTGCATAAATCCTTTTCAGAGAGTGCGTGTGGCGGCGCTTTAAATAGCTGCGGCCCGGAGGCTTTCTCCAAACGGTATTTTTTGCCTTGTACCTGTACATGTGTAATGACAATAAAGTTGAATCTTATCTATCTTAATCTTATCTTACTATGTAGATTCAGAGATGGTCTTTCAACCCTGGAGTTTTTGACTGCACTACAGCACACCTTACTTTGCTGAACCCTGTTCTGTGCCACACTGAAAAGCGACTCACTGCTTTTGAACTTGAGAAACTCTTCAAACCTGACCTCAGTCCATCAGGGAGTAATCGAAGACTTAAAGAAAGTCAAACCATGGCCTACTGGGCAGATTATCTCCTTGATTGTGAAGGTTTGTTAGTTTATTGTTTTTTTATAACAAGTTAAGAAAACACATGCCAATGATTTATCTGAATTGTTTTTCTTTGTAGAAGGCCAGGCTGCTGTGTCTGTGGAAGATGTTTTGATGTTTGCTACAGGGCTGTCTTCACTTCCCCCATCTGGCTTGGAACCACCGCCACAAATAGAGTTCCTGGATGACTCTGCTTGTTGTTTAAGTCACAAATGGACTTTGGAATTCAAAATAGTCCAGGATTTGGCTGTTTCTAAGCTATATGATGGATGACTCCTAGAGTTAAGACTCTGAAAAAGTTGTTGTTAAAGATTTAAAGTGAAGTTGCCAAAGTTGTTTTTATAATGTAACAGTATGTGAACTTGTTTTTTTTTTCTCAGTTAACATTTTGAAGATGTTTTAGATCCGTGACTGGGATCCCTTAATGAATCACTGTTTTAGATAAAGAAAAGAAATACTTAAAGAAGTTTTTCTATACTACAAAAATTTAACAAATACTCATTACTATTTTTGATTAATTTACTTCACACTTAAACAACGAAGCTGTGGATGACAGATTCGTAAACATTGTGTTCAGACAGTGTTCCACCACTACAAAAAAAACTCCCTTTTTGGTAATTTCATAGCCGTGATGTTTCTTTTAGTTTCATGTACAGTTCTGTACATTTTTTAATGATTTTTATTGCGCTCGTTTTTTCTTTTTCCATTACTCATTCCAGAGAAGAAAATCGAATGACCAAAAGATGCAATGAGCCTTTATGAACATTCACTCACCTCCCCTTTCTAAATATAGACCAATACGATGAGAAATACGCTGGTTATTTATAGATGAGCCGTACATGTGGCTGGACGTTCCAGAGTAGTAGTCACTGTGATGATGGCGTAGGGTACATTGAATTGCAGCCATTATGCCGTTCTCAGTGCCGCAATCAGTCCTCAGTCTCATGGGGATGACACCGAGGTTTGAGACATGAAATAGTGAGCAATCACTGTTGGGTTATTATTTGTTGGTCCACATTCAAGCCACAGTACTTTACGTGAAAATCCATCTATGCATCCCGAAATGGCGTGCCACATATAGTTAGGTCCCATTGAGTGGCAGGTTCTTCTTGTTAACTCTTTGGTGCCGGATGCTTCGCGACGACACATCTACCGCCGGTTACTGCGTTGCGCAACTTTGAACCTCCCGCCGGATGCTGCGTGGCGCAGCATTTTGTATTCGGTCGTTTCATGACGCATGCAGCAGAGAACGCACTGTCATTGGTTCAAATGCACATGAGGCGGGTCTTGTTGGCCATTTAAAGCCATGTGACCACTAAAATGTACTGTAGTTTGCTGAAAATCATGTCAATCAACCAGACATACACGTGCGTTTGTTTATGTTTTTTGAGAGACAAGCGAGAAAATGTCTCCGACAGAGGAGCATTTTGACAGCGAGGGCAGTGACAAACGGGACCCGTTTGTGCCGGATGCTTCGCGCTGACACGTCTACCGCCGGTCAAAATGCTCCTCTGTCGGAGCCATTTTCTCGCTTGTCACTCAAAAAATCATAAACAAACGCACGTGTATGTCTGGTTGATTGACATGATTTTCAGCAAACTACAGTACATTTTAGTGGTCACATGGCTTTAAATGGCCAACAAGACCCGCCTCATGTGTATTTGAACCAATGACAGTGCGTTCACTGCTGCACGCGTCATGAAAAGACCGACGAATACAAAATGCTGCGCCACGCAGCAGCCGGCGGGAGGTTCAAAGTTGCGCAACGCAGTAACCGGCGGTAGATGTGTCGTCGCTAAGCATCCGGCACCAAAGAGTTAACCTTCTGCGTGTTCTGCTCTCACACCCTCGAGGATTAAGCTCCCGGAGCAAATTCATCACATACTCGTGATGAATTTGTCTCAATCTTTGTAAAAGTGTTTCAGACTTTGTAATGTTGTTTTTCACTCTTCACCCGAAGATTGTACTTTTGTTTAAGTACCTGCCACATTGTGCGGTAGCCAAATAGTTGTCCAGGTCCACGAAGTTCCAATCTGATGGCGTTACTCACGGCATTTGGAGAGGAATAATCTTTTTGGCTGTACAACCCGGCTTTGTTCAGTTTACTTTTAAGAGTCCTCAAGCTGATATTTACACCGTGTAGACTTGACATCATGTCCACGATTACAGCGTAGGAATGGCCTTTGTTAAAATACTGAACGCAATGATGCAGTATGGCCAGTGTTTCCGTCTGGTCCGCGTCCTTTAAAAACTCCAAACACTGGCCACACGTAAAACAAAACCGCGTTAAGGTGTTCATGTGTTTGCCACAAAACGAGCAAAACATCCCTCGGTCGCAGTCCATGTTCGGTCACCATGAACTTAATTTACGCCATTTACTCCACAACAACAAAGCGAATTGACCGCGCTCACCAACAACACCTTATCACTTCCATGTCACTTCCGGTATGTGGTACATTCCCTTTCCGTGAAGAATCTGTCATTTGTAAATTTGTTTCGGTACTTGTAAAAGTGTTTTGAGTCTTGTTAATTTGTTTTTTAAATGTAAATTTGTCTCGATCTTTGTAAAAGTGTTTCAGACTTTGTAATGTTGTTTTGCACTTCCCGGCCACCGTACATTTTTAATAGTAAGGAAACATGCTTAATGAATGTCTGCAGAGATACAAAATGTACACATTGAACATATCTACAAAATGTCTGACAACAAATGTGTTGATTTTGTTGTTTTTGATTTCCTGTTATCATTGTGTTTGTTTTGTTTCCTGGTTTCTGTTATACCGTGTGTCCTCCCTTGTTGCCTAGTTGTACTTCCTGTCTTGTGTCTGTTCTGTTTCCTATTTTATTTTGATAGTCTGTTTTTCTGTCTAGTCTTGTCTGGTTTTACTACCTGCCTTTTGTTTTCCTGCCTTTACGATTGTCTACCCCGCCTGATGTGTTTCACCGTTTGTATCCCCTGTTCCTTGTTTGCTTGTTACTTCTTGTATTTTTCTTGTGTTTCTGGATGTCCTAGCTCTAAATCTAAAGAATTTCAGCTTTGTTAAGGAGAGTCCTTGACATTCTCAGAATGCATCGTCAAAGAATCAACCCACCCTTTGCTTATTGATTTATCAAAAATTCAACAGGGCAAACATTGGATTTGCTACAAATGTAAATATCTAGAAAACCATACCCGGTACCAAACAAGATGTATTGTGATAAAGCTTAGCCCTTCACTAAACTCTGTTACTGAAATGCCGTTTAACTGGGTGACATTTCACAGAACATACAAATCCGAGCTCTGAATCAAAGATAAACCCTCTGTGAGCCACTGAGGCAGACGTCTCCATCGACATCTGTCAGACTTCATTAAACATGCTCGATTACGGTCACCCTTTCTCCGTCCTATAAACATCTCTGCTAAATAAAAGGCAACAAGTTTTTATGGCAAAACACAAAAAAGTTCCAATGATATAAGACACGGCAGCTGGGATAAAACAACACTTTATTTGTTGCTCTCCAGCCTCTCTCATTTAGCCTGGTTTTAGAGGGGCCCCAGGTGGCAGGCAGGTGGATGCTTTATGTGTCTGATTGACACTTGAGCAATGGGTCTGACACAGATGCTATATTTTCTTTGCACCAGCACTAATAAAACAACAAGACGCTCTTTGTCACTAAAAGAAACAAACAGTGGAGCTGGACGGCACTGCTGGCAAACATTAGGCATCGCATGCTAACATTTTCTGACAAGAGGAAACGGTTTAAAATAGGTATGTCTCAGAGAGCAAAAAGAGCACTTAGGGAAAACATTTCACTGCAAAGAAATCCAATATGCTCTGAGAGAAGGGGAAAAGATTGATGGCGTTTAATACAAGAATAGTGTGTGTGTGTGTGGGGGGGGGGGGGGCAAGGAGGGGCCATGCTAACAGCAGCAGCAAACAGACCTAGCCAGTTTGCTCAGTCTTGAAAATGACTAACCAATGAGTTGCTGGACAAGAGGGGCCCTCCTGCCCCTGTTACAACGACACATAGTTACTCCCTATTGTCCAGCTGGAGGAGGGCTTTCTGTGACAAGAAGCTTTACCCATCTGCAGCCTGTTGGGCTGCTGTGACGTGAAACCAGCAGGCCTAAAGTCTGGAGGGAGAATAATGGCGGTATAAGGAAGAGGAGAGAGGTATTGTCCATAATTTATAAACTTTTCCTCTTAGCTGTTTTAAGGCTCAGTCAGAACGGAATATAAAATACTATTATGGAAAAATCTATTGAATTCGTTGGAAGTGCTGCTATCTGGATTCTCTCGCAGAGGCAAAGTAAATTCGCACAAATCTGTGAATTGCCTTGCAGCAAGTGTTGGCAGGGGTCGTGACCAGGGGGTGCTGCAGGAGCCCACCAGATCGACACTCCACCATTTTTTCTGTTAGAAAAAACAATGTTCGCAGTTTGAATAATTTGGTTGGAATTCATATTTTATAAGTGCTTGAAGATCCAATAATCACTAAAGCCAATATGCCATGCAATGGAGACATTAAAAACAAACGGAATGTTCAAAGTTGTAATATTGGCATTTAAGGGTGTCGATTCACATCAGTTCATGAATTAATTAACATGCAAGAAAACATTCCACGTTGCCAGTAACTGCCAGCAGTAGCCTTTAAGAGGCACAGTACATAAAATGATTTTCCCTACAGCAAAACACCTTTCACTTTAAAGTTATATTTAAAGTTGTGACCATTATTTTTTTATAATTATTGGGGGAAAAAATCTAATTGCATTATTTTCTTCTAGCTATTGCGATTATGGTTCAATTTGCCTGGTCCCGACCAGGCTAACAGCAAGGATTTATTAATACTTTAGCCTTTTCTGTTCACTCAGCAGTGGGTTTACCTTATTATTATCAGCCTGCATGAAAATACAACAGGTTCATATTGCTGTTCAGTTAAGTACGGTTATTATTTAAAGTTGTAACCATTATTTTTTTTAAATAATTATTCATGTGACATTGTTTCATGTTATATTGCTTGTTAGTTTGTGAGTTTGGTTTACATCAGTTGTTGAGATAATTAGAAAAGGCTGATAAAGTGCTGTACATGTGTGTTTCTATAGCGGACCAATGTAGTATCCATCCAAGTATCCATTAGCAAATGTTTAGGCTTTAAAAACACTATGAACACTTTCCTTATGCTGACATGCTTGCAAATGCAGCATAATACATGTAATTAGTGTTAGGATAGCCAGTCTTTGTCATGACTAATAAAGTACAGATGAACATTCTGTCATTCTTGTTCTTGTCTTGTAATGGCATCCTCTTGACTGTAAATGTTAATTACTGAGTTATAAAGTACATAACTATAAAGATAAACCAGTTAAGCACTGCTAACACTGCATATGTACTGTATGTGTCAACCTCTACGTGGAATACATTATATTCACAGCTTCTACATTGTACAACCAATACCCTAGCATTGTTCTACCATAGCATTATTAGACCAATATCAACCACAACAATTTGTATTTAGCTGGATAATTTTTCACAATAGACCATATAGCTACTTACTGACCTACCTGGGTCAGCATCGTAGCTCTCTTTGGGTCCTGCATGTCCCACAAAGTTTAATTGTTCTACAGAGAGAGTAGGCTCGTTCGAGATGAGCCAGGTCTGCGCAGAATCGATCACCGGCGATCGGCGCCCGTTGCATGCCGGTTAGATTTGTGTCCGACTTGATCCCGACTTGCTCTGACGTCATGCACACGTGGGCAACGATAATCTCACGAGAGCAAGGCGGCCGCAGTTCTGAGACCCAGGCGGCGCAGTTGGTTTTCACCGACTGCAAGAGCCAGGCGGACCCAGAGCATGCTGGGAAACGCCGGCCTCTCAGCTGATTTAACAGCTGATTGGTTCACGATCGACTCAACATGATGACGTTTTATATAAACCTTTTATTATTTTTTAATCGGAGGGATTTTAATTGCTATTTGTCTGATTTAAAGACTTATTCTGTACAGAACACATGTTGTGTGGCTGATAGTGACGTTTAGAAGTCAGAGACTAAATCCGTTCAGATCACGGATCATCTACAGTCTGTTAATTAAAATCAGCAACAGATTACATGTAGAGCAGTTTGAGAGCTACTCTGTCATAATTAAAACAACTGGAGACTGTGTACAAGCTGATATGTGGGTCTGGTTATATTTTATTAAATCGGAATCGCACCACAGTGTTTTTGTCACTTCCTGTCCAGCCTAAAGGCTGCTGGAATCCGCTGGAAACTGTCTGACTTTAACGCAGCTTTTTGTCCCCGCCCCCGCCTGCTCTCATCTACTTTACAGGCGAGGCACAGTTCATCTCGAACGAGCCTACTATGATCATTAAAAGGTCCAATATGTAATATATTTAATGTAATAACTAGGGATGAGCCGAATACTCGGCTGAAACGAGTATCACTTTTGCCGAGTACAAGTATTATACGAGTAATACGAGTCAATATCTGTACTCGGATTGAATAAAACTCAGAAGCTTACCGTGCTGCGTTCTGTGATAGTCACAGCCCCCCCTACACACACGCTCAGCTCATTCACACACACACAGAACACGGAGAACAGCGCTCCCTCTTCCTCTCTCTCTCTCTCTCTCTGTCTCTCTCTCTGTCTCTCCCCTCTCCCTCTCCCTCTCCCTCTCTCAGTCAATCAGGTCCGCGGGTCTGTTCCGTTAACGTTTAGGGTTTCTTCAGCTTCAGGTTTGTTTTTAACTTCGGTTTGTAGTACTTACATAGTAACCAGTAGATTTCTGGTGAACGTGGGGTTTCAAAAATGCAACTCCCGTTGAGTCTCTGCCGTCGGAGATATTTTTTTTTTTTTAACCGTCAGCTGGCTTCATTAAAGTCAATGCAGATCTGAGAAACAGCATCTGCCCCCCCCTCTCTCTCTCTCTCTCTCTCTCTGTGTCTCTCTCTTACTCACACACACGCACACTCACACATACCTGGTGTGGAAATAAAAAAGAACCAAAAACAAAAATCACACTGATCATAAAAAAAAATAAAAGTTACAAAAAGAAAGTTATATTGAGTATGAAAACTCTTGTTCATTACATTTTACTTCATTTTACTAGGGGCGGCTGTGGCTCAGTGGTAGCGGTGGCGGTTGCCTGCCAATCGGAAGGTTGGTGGTTCAATCCCTGTCCCTGCAGTCCCATGTCGAAGTGTCCTTGGGCAAGACACTGAACCCCCTGAAGTTGCCCCGATCATCGGAGTGTGAATGTGTGTGCATGTTTATCTGATGAGCAGGTGGCACCTTGTACAGCAGCCTCGGCCACAGTGTATGAATGTGTGTGAATGGTGAATGTTTCCTGTAAAAGCGTAAAAAAATGTTTGATGTAAAAGCGCTTTGAGTAGTCGTTAAGACTAGAAAAGCGCTATATAAATACATTTACATTTACATAATTGCAACCGCATGTGTTGTATTCATTGTTGCAAAACTTGTTGTGTATTCAGTTCGTTTGTTACCATGACAACACCATTGATCTGAAGCTCGATGCTGTCATGTAAATAGTTTTCTAATCAGCAATAAATATAACAATTTCTGATCAACTCATATCAATTGCATGCTTAAAATAACATACCAGTTAAAGCCCTGCCCATTTCAAGACAACCCGACCCACTTCCGGGTTAAATTCTGTCCACTTCCGGGTTAGGCCCCGCCCAGTCCGAGTACAGATACGGATACAGATAGTTCATGTGGTAAACAGATACAGATAATGCTGTACTCGCTCATCCCTAGTAATAACTCCTAAAATGACCCCAATGCATTGGCTATTAATCAAACATTCCAAGTGAAAATACTATATCTTTTCTTTTTATAACAATGCTAATGTCAGTATTTTCTTCTTTTGAAATTTCCGTTCCGTGACGAAATTTCTGTTTGTGTTTAGGCCTGTGTGTTAACAACTGTCCACTTTGACAGCCAGATATATCTGTAAAAACGTAAACCCAGAGCTAGGCTTGCACAATTAATTGTTATAAAATCACAATCGTAATTCCTTCTGTTCACAATTTAATTTTTAAATAAATTTCATTTTTAAAATCAAATTTATGTTTATGACTTTGGTTCTCATTTAATTTTACGAGCCGAATGCATCACAAATGCTATCACTTTATTCTGTGAGTTTTAAACAGACTGTATAAAATTGGTTATAAAGTGCTCCTAAGCGCTGAAATGCTCTCCCTTCTCTTCAATAAGGCCTCTATGTTTACAGGCTTGTGATTATGCGCAATGTGCTATAGGTGCCAAGAACATCTATGCTTGGTTGAAATTACCGAGTAAATATCCTTAGTTTTCGTCATTGTCAATGTCTTTCATCGAACAAATAACATTATATCTTTCCGACTGTAACATTTCCCGTAGATGTGTATAGTTTCCGACTGGGAACCCAGATATTCCAACATTCCATGTAAAATTGAACACAACTAAACAGTCCGTGCCCCTCGCCTGGCCTCATGGTGGTACCGAGTCCTATTTGATTATGACTGTGTTAGATAAAAGCAAGTGCCTTGCAGTGTAAGGTGGTAAAATATGTGGACTGTTTATTACAGGGAAACATCCCACGAATTTTAAATAGCCTACATTTGAGAAACAAACAAGGAGGCTAACCATAGCTTACCATAACAAGGTAAAGGAGAATGTCAAGCACCCCCTCCCTGAAACAGAAGCTAACCCCGGTAACATTACAGCCATGGATGTATGGATACAGGGCCAGCAGCATAATGGAGACAACAGCAGGACATTACACTACAGGCAGGCTTTCACCGGCAACCCGATAGCTGGTTAGTAAATGTCATATGTTACGGGACGGAAGGAGGACCCAAATGCAGTGTAGCGGGTAAGACGGCAAAAAAGATTTATTAAACGAAAACAAAGCAGCAACAGAGTCCAGGAACACCAAAAACACAAGGGGGAACAAAAAACCAGAGCACCAGGGCTGGAAAACACACAAGGGATGGCAACCAGGCAAAACGAGACGACGGGGTGACTTTAGGAGCTGGAACAACGAAGAGGTGCAGACAGGCGACGGGACAAGAAGGATCTAACAAGAGACAAAGGGAACACAGGGGTTAAATACATGAGGTAATGAGGTAACGGGGAACAGGTGAGACGTCAGGTGCAGCACATCAGGGCGGGGCTGGACAATCAGACAAACAAAGCAAAGCTAGACAAGACAAGACAAGACAGGAAACCAAACCATTAGAAAATACAACAGGAAGTAGAACAAAAAGGCACAGGGAAACACAAGACAGGACCAGCAACACGAGACCAGAGACAAAACAAGGACAAAAACACAAGGAGGCCAAAGAAAAAGGGAAAACGAACCCAAACAAAACCCCAAACCACAACAGTCATATAAGGATGTTTTATTTGTCTGTTCATTAACATGGGTTTTAAGGTAGCACAAAGAATAAGTGAGATCTCGCCATAGCCTTGCATATTATCGCAAGAATGTATGTGATTTTCACTGGCGACAACTGCATGTGTTCAATAAAAGAAATAGCCCAGGCTAAAGAGTATCATTCTACATGGTGTCAGATGTGAACGGAAGGAGTTATGGCCAAATTTAATCCCCAAACCAAGCTTATTTCGATAAACCGTGAGAATGGCATTAAAGCAGGGTTTTTAGGACCACCACCAAGCACAAAGAATGTCCAGGTAAACAGCCTCATATACGCCATCTCGCCAGATAGCCTTTGATAGACGACTTTGACTTAGTGCTAGCACAGTTAGATGAATATTTTGTATGTGAATTTTCTACAGTTAACCAAGGACTTAGAAAGCGGAGACTTTCATCAGAGCTCTATACGAGCTGTCCCGTGGAGAAGAGTCCACAACAAGATCTTGTCGAAGAGGATGGCTTTAACCAAGGAAGTCAGCATGAAGGAGACGGTCCGGCAATCTGAAGAGGTGGCTTCATAAGTCAGCATGAAGGGAGCGGCAGCTGGGGATGATAAACAAAATCACGAAACTCTATTGTAGCACCTGGAATTAACCCTATTGAAAGTATTTTGTTTGGTTTACAGATAACACATAAATTATCTGCATTCTGTTTAGTAGCATGTAGTTCTATTATAAATTACACTACCTGTGTAGTGATTTGTGGTTAAGAAAATACTGTAATTCATGTGAGAAGAAGACACGTTTGCAGAGGAGTCTAGGCCGGGAAATAGACAAAAAACACATTTTGTGTTTGTCCGCGGTAGTGAACTCGTGAACTCGCTGTGTGATAAATCCTACTGTGAAGGAATAAAACTGAACTTTTATACACTACTATCAGCATCTCCGTCTGAGTGGTGTAACACTATGGTAAACCTAAAGGGGAAAATAATGGACAATGTGGGAAATGTGGAAAAGTCAGGCATAGTAGGGATGAAAACTGCCCCGCTAAATCCACATGCAACACATGCAACAAAGTTGGACATTTAGCAGAGCGTTTAGGAGTAAAAAAAACAGTAGGTGAGGTCACAGAGAAACCAGATTAGTTGCAGCCTTATTTTCTTGGAGCTGTAAGTAAAACTGATGGCTTAGCTTAGTTATGCATAAAGGGAAATATGGCTGTTATCAAACGGAGAGAACAAGCCCAACAGACTATTGAAACATGTGCCGCAATTCATTTCTATTCAAGTGACAGCACCAAAATAAAAAGATTAAGAAGCATTGTGGTGTTCCCGGTGTGATGAATGTAAACTACACTATATACGTGTATATAGGCCACGTTATTGGTCCAGGGATGTGAGACTAATTGAGAAGGTTATGAAACCAACGTATGCTATGATAACAAATATTAGGCCTACATATTAAGGAGTAATACAAACTATCCTTTATTAGAGAAGGATAACCAACAATAAAATGAAATCATGAATGTATTGGTCTCTGACCAGTCTGCCATTAATATCATCTGGGAATATCGCTGCACTGTCCCTTAATCTCCACAGTGTCCTGTATAAACCTGAAGCTGAGACCACAGACGCCGCGCTGCTCATCTCTATTTTTACAGAGAGAGTGGACTGACGCAATGCACAGGTCTCTGCCGGAAGGCAGCCTCGAAACACTACCGGCCCACCAGGAAAAGTCCAGACTCTCCAGTACCAGTGCAACCATTTCTAACCATCTAAACAACTGCTATAGTAGGGTTTAAATCAAACTCGTGACAACAATAGTGACAAGTAATGCATGTTAATAAAAATAAAGCAGAACACATTCAGAAGACAACGGAATAACTGTTAAACACGTTGATGTCGGATCAGAGCGACAGCTGATTTAACACATGAGACGCCAGGATTAATCTTAGCCTGGCTGTTGTCCTGCTCTGGACCAGGCTAGCCGCAAAGAATAAATCTCCATGGTTATTTTGCATTCAACCTGATTTCGTGCAACCAAGTCAAAGCTAAATTCATCCAGGATAACTTCAATATCCCAGCTTAATCCCTTATGCTGGTTTTGTGTAACAGGCCCCTGGACAAGTCATCCAAAAGCTAAAAACAGTTTTGCAAGGTTTGGCATTCCAGACGAAGTGGTGAGTGATAATGGTCCCCAGTTCTCCTGTACAGAGTTCCAAGAATTAGCCAGGCAGCTAGACTTCAAACACTGCACTTCTATTCCTCATCACCCGCAAGGTAACCGACATGCAGAGAGAGCGGTGCAGATCGCTAATCCTCAAACAGGAAGATCCTCTTATGGCTCTAATGAGCTATAGGTCACCACTCCATGGTAGAGACTGCTCCTGTCAATCATAGTGAGGCAGCACCCTTAAACCCTCTTCTCAATCAGACTGCGACCAGATCTGGACGAGTTTGCAAACCAGTCACCAGGCTTAACCTGTAGACCAGAGATGGTTTGGGATAGTGGGACAATGAGTATTGCCAATGATGTTGATAATTTTGTTCATTGTAAATTCAGGTTACTGAAATTAACGTGGCAATTTTGAGTTAAAAAACAGTTAATAACAGTACCACTCTAGTATATACAGTGGGTACGGAAAGTATTCAGACCCCTTTAAATTTTTCACTCTGTTTCATTGCAGCCTTTTTCCAAAAATCAAAAAAGTTCATTTTATTTCTCAGTAATGTACACTCAGCAACCCATCTTGACAGAAAAAAACAGAAATTTAGAAATTTTTGCATATTTATTAAAAAACAAAAACTGAAATATCACATGGTCATAAGTATTCAGACCCTTTGTTCAGTATTTAGTAGAAGCACCCTTTTTGATCTAATACAGCCATGAGTCGTTTTGGGAAAGATGCAACAAGTTTCACATCTGATTTGGGTATCCTCTGCCATTCCTCCTTGCAGATCCTCTCCAGTTCTGTCAGGTTGATGGTAAACGTTGGTGGACAGTCATTTTCAGGTCTCCAGAGATGCTCAATTGGGTTTAAGTCAGGGCTCTGGCTGGGCCATTCAAGAACAGCCACAGAGTTGTTGTGAAGCCACCCTTCGTTATTTTAGGGTGTGCTTAGGGTCATTGTCTTGTTGGAAGGTAAACCTTCGGCCCAGTCTGAGGTCCAGAGCACTTGAAAAGGTTTGTCCAATATCCCTGTACTTGGCCGTATTCATCTTTCCCTCGATTGCAACCAGTCGCCCTGTCCCTGCAGCTGAAAAACACCCCCACAGCATGATGCTTACCACCATGCTTCACTGTTGAGACTGTATTGGACAGGTGACAGCAGTGCCTGGTTTTCTCCACACATACCGCTTAGAATTAAGGCCAAAAGTTCTATCTTGGTCTCATCAGACCAGAGGATTTTATTTATCACCATCTTGGAGTCCTTCAGGTTTTTTAGCAAACTCCATGGGGCTTTCATGTGTCTTGCACTGAGGAGAGGCTTCCTTCGGGCCACTCTGCCATAAAGCCCCGACTGGTGGATTTTGCAGTGATGGTTGACTTACTACAACTTTCTCCCATCTCCCGACTGCATCTCTGGAGCTTAGCCACAGTGACCATTGGGTTCTTTCTTTGCCTCTCTCACCAAGGCTCTTCTCCCCGATAGCTCAGTTTGGCCGGATCTAGGAAGGGTTCTGGTCGTCCCAAACGTCTTCCATTTGAGGATTATGGAGGCCACTGTCTCTTAGGAACCTTAAGAGCAGAAATTTTTTGTAACCTTTGACCAGATCTGTTTGCATTCTGTCTCTGAGCTCTTCAGGCAGTTCCTTTGACCTCATGATTGTCATTTGCTCTGACATGCACTGTGAGCTGTAAGGTCTTATATAGACAGGTGTGTGGCTTTCCTAATCAAGTCCAATCAGTATAATCAAACACAGCTGGACTCCAATGAAGGTGTAGAACCATCTCAAATGATCAGAAGAAATAGACAGCACCTGAGTTACATATGAGGGTCACAGCAAAGGGTCTGAATACATATGACCATGTGATATTTCAGTTTTTGTTTTTTAATAAATATTTTCTAAATTTCTGTTTTTTTCTGTCAAGATGGGTTGCTGAGTGTACATTACTGAAAATAAAATGAACTTTTTGATTTTTGGGCTGCAATGAAACAAAGAGTGAAAAATTTAAAGGGGTCTGAATACTTTCTCCGACCCACTGTAGGTCAGCTTGAAAGGGCTCCAGTATGTTTTGGTTTGTGTGCCTACAGTGGCAATGGTTGTCACAATAGTCATTTTCAGTTTGACTTAATTTTGCAGGATAGAAAAGGGGGGAGATGTCATATAAGAATGTTTTATTTGCCTGTTCATTAACATGGGTTTTACGGTAGCACAGAGAATAAGTGAGATCTCGCCAAAGCCAAAGCCTCGTGAGAATGTATGTGATTTTAACTGCATGTGTTCAATAAAAGAATAGCTCCGGCTAAAGAGTATTAAGCCTCCGAAATTATCATTCTACAGTAAATTCACAGGAACACCAAAAGCTATGGGAACACGGGTTAATATGTGGACTGGGGATGTCTACACAACTGTGTGAGTCGACTGACTTTAAAAAGCTTGCCACTTTACTCGAACCAAAGTTCAAAACACCTGTTGATGTCTGTCTTCTTTAGTCTGTTGATGTCTGTCTTCTTTAGTCTGTTGGCTGTTTAGGTTTTTCTTCTGGAACACATTAAACACATTCTGCACTCACTGCGGCGTCTTGTGTTGACTGTTTAAATATCTGTGCTCATCATCGTACATTGTTTGTACTGGTATTATACGAATAATACGAGTCAATATCTGTGCTCGGATTGAATTAAACTCCGAATTGGGTAGGACTGTGTCTGCGTCCTGTGACAGTCCCAGCGCCCCTCCTCTACACACACACGCTCTGCTCACTCACTCACACACACACAGAACACGGAGAAGTGAACAGCGCTCTCTCTCTCCCTCTCTCTCTCCCTCTCCCTCAGTCACTCAGGGTCTGTAGGGTTGTAGTACTTACTTAACCAGTAGATTTCAGGTAAACGTGGGGTTTGTTCAGACATGGTGCTGCTTGGTAGAATGCGACTCGCGTTGCGTCTCTGCCGTAGGAGATTTTTTTTTTTTAAACCTCTGCTGGTTTTAATTTATTCAAACTATTTGATCCGTAGAACACAGTCCCCCCTCGCCCCTTCTCTCTCTTTCTTTCTTTCTCTCTCTCTCTCATTCCGTGTCTCTCTCTTACTCACACACACACACACACACACACACACACACACACACACACACACACACACACACACACACACACACATAACACTCACACATACCTGGTGTGGAAATAAAAATAAAAAAATTAACAAAAACAAAAATTCACACTGATCATAAAAAAAATTTAAAGTTAAAAAAAGAAAGTTATATTGAGTATGAAAACTTTTGTTCATTACATTTTACTTAATAATTACAACCGCATGTGTTGTATTCGTTGTTGCAAAACTTGTTCTGTATATAGTTTGTTTGTTACCATGACAACACTATTGATCTGAAGCTCAATGCTGATGCTGTCATGTAAATAGTTTTCTAATCAGCAATAAATATAACAATTTATGATCAACCCATATCAATTGTATGCTTAATATAATGTACCGGATAAAGCCCGCCCATTTCAAGACAACCCGACCCACTTCTGGGTTAAATCCTGTCCACTTCCGGGTTAGGCCCCCACCCAGTCCGAGTACAGATACAGATACAGATAATTCATGTGGTAAACAGATACAGATACAGATAATGCCTACTGGCTATGCTCAATTTATTTTTATTTTTAGAATCAATTCATAACAAGAGTTCTCTTGAGACACTTTACAGATACAGTAGGTCCTGACCACATACAACATACCACATACAAGGACCCAACAGTTCTAATAGTTCCCTCCAGAGCAAGCTACAGTGTGACAGTGGCGAGGAAAAACTCCCTTTTTAGGAAGAAACCTCATACCCAGGTTCTTGGTAGGCGGTGTCTGACGGGCCGGTTGGGGTTAAAATGAAGAATGGCAATAACAGTCACAATAAAAGATAATGGAACAGTGACTAAAAATAGCAGTTTGTAGTAGTTCATGGCATAGAAGGGCACTGCACGGCATTAGAAGCATAGATGCCAAAAGTACTCACTTCCCGTACTCAAGTAAAAGTACAGATAATTATGTTACAAAATACTCTGGTAAAAGTAGAAGTACTGATTTAATGTCTTTACTGAAGTAAAAGTAACAAAGTAGATGCTTGGAAATGTACTTAAAGTATACAAGTAAAAGTAGCCTTGCAAATGGCAAAGCTCCCTGGACCAGACAGATGTTACTAGAGAGAACGCTGAGAAACTACAGTGGACATGGAAAAAAACTCTTTACATGTCATTACCTACTAGGGATGAGCCGAGTACTCGGCTGAAACTAGTATCCGGTACGGATAAAGCACTTTTGCCGAGTACAAGTATTATACGAGTAATACGAGTCAATATCTGTACTCGGATTGAATACAACTCCTCAGCTGATGCGCTGCGTTCTGTGATAGTCACAGCGCCCCCCCTACACACACATGCTCGTCACACACACACACACACACACACACACACACACACACACACACACACACACAGAACAACTCTCTCTCTCTCTCTCTCTCTCTCTCTCTCTCTCTCTCTCTCTCAGTCAATCAGGTCCGCGGTTCTTTTCCGTTAACTTTTAGGGTTTCTTCAGCTTCAGGTTTGTTTTTAACTTCGGTTTGTAGTAGGCTACTTACATAGTAACCAGTAGATTTCTGGTGAACGTGGGGATTCAGACATGCTGCTTGGTTTAAATACAACTCCCGTTGCATCTGCCGTCGGAGATTTTTATTTTATTTTTTTAGCTGTCAGCTGGCTTCATTAAAGTCAATGCAGATCTGAGAAACAGCATCTGCCCCCGCCCCCTCTCTCTCTTTCTCTCTCTCTTTCTGTGTCTCTCTCTTACTCACACACACACACACACACACACACACACACCTGGTGTGGAAATAAAAAAGAACCAAAAACTAAAATCACACTGATCATAAAAAAAATTTAAAGTTAAAAAAAGAAAGTTATATTGAGTATGAAAACTCTTGTTCATTACATTTTACTTCATAATTGCAACTGCATGTGTTGTATTCATTGTTGCAAAACTTGTTCTGTTTATAGTTTGTTTGTTACCATGACAACACCATTGATCTGAAGCTTGATGCTGTCATGTAAATAGTTTTCTAATCAGCAATAAATATAACAATTTCTGATCAACCCATATCAATTGCATGCTTAAAATAACATACTGGTTAAAGCCCCGCCCATTTCAAGACAACCCGATATGAATTCAAGTGTGATTTTGTGAGAAGTCTGTATATTCCCATTCAATTAGATTCAATTTGGTATTGATGACGCAAAATAATAACTAACTCCAGTGAAATTATTTTAAACTTAGTGAGGACTAGATTAGGACTGGATTTAAAGCTGATATTGGTTACCAACTTGGCCCAGGTGTGTCTGTTAAACCACGGACGGAGACAACTTCTCTCTGTTGATGCTTTATTACAATACAATCAAGCATCACATGGGCGAGGCTAGCTCTGCTATGGCTGTGTGTTTGTGTGGTAATAAAAGAAATAAATAACATTGTAAAGGCTACCATACACAATGCAAAGGAATCAAATATGCTAGTAAATAACAATAAACCCACTATTAATTACATTATCTTAATGAGCAAGGACGTTCAACAATTGCCATTATATCGAATCAACAGCCAGGTGTAACCTAGCTAACAGGTGAAGAACACAAACAAGCTAACTTTTAAATGTGCAAGAACTACAGCCCAATACAACAACAGGCTTTAACGAACTGACTACATAAGTTATATGACTTACAGTTCTCAAAGACGCACACAATCTTTGTTATCCTCTGAACAGCTAGTCTTTTTCTTTTCTCTCACTTTTTTCTTTGTGTGGCGTGCGCGCCCGCTCATGGTGTGAGGCGTGTGTCCGCGCTATTCTCTGCTATTCACAATCACACTTAATAGACCTTTTGTACAAAACTAAACTAATGAGCCAGTTTTGTAAAATGTAAGGAGTAGAAAGTACCGATATTCGTGTTAAAATGTAAGGAGTAAGAGTAAAAAGACGCCAAAAAATAAATAGTAAAGTAAAGTAAAAATATCGTATATAGTATTTGTAAACACTAGATGTCAGTATTACATATTGCACCTTTCAATACAGCTCCATTGAGGAAGGCCCCATGATTCCCATGGCAAATTAGTTCAGTAACGTAGCTAGCTACAGTAAGCCAACATTACTTGGCTTGGCTAGCATTTGTTTTAGATAATTTTAGCAGTTAGCTAATGTTAAATGCAAACTTACACAGCTTTACTAGTTAGTAACTTAACACAACAAAACAACAAATTTCTAGTAACCATGCTTGCAACGTAGATTACAGACAACATATATGGTCAATACTTACACTTTATTAATCTTGTAGGAATCCGCTGTCGTCCAAAGTCTCTAACGTTAGCTGCACTGCAATGTCAGGGCAGGCAGCCACTGAAATGTCACTCAGACGTACTCCAAAAAGTCATTAGCCACTGGGAAAAAGTTTGTACCAGGATTGCAAATAAAGAGTTTGGAAGCTTAAACGAGAAAGCTGGGAGCAACTGCAAATGTGATGAAGAGAGAAAGTTTAAGTTTGACCTTTGAGGTGACATTTTTTTTCTTAAGTTAGTGTTATTTTTTTTGATTATTGAGAAGTTTTTCTTGGAATTATAGGCACAAAAATAATTACATAAGTAGCCAGAATTTCCTCCAGCGTGCTTTGGAGGAGGGTCTGGCAAAGCGAGAATAGTGTGTACTTAATAAATGTATGTCCAATATTTACTCTCTTGTTTGAAGTTACAACCTTGAGAGGGGAATCTATGGGGATAATCGGTAATTGACTCTGTATGTTTGTTACTTTGAGTGAACCTATTCACATTAAACATTTTCCATTGTTAATGCATGCATTCCTTTTGTGCATCTTCTTAAAACAAAACAAATCAGCTCTAGCACCCCTGAGCTGATAAATTATGTAAAGACATTGAATGGCTTTGGGGAATTAAGGTGGGTGTACAGCTTTAACAGATCCAGTTTAAATGTAAAAATGTCTTAGTGATTGAAAGTGCAGGTGTGTAAGTGTGACACAGAGAAGAAGACAGGATTTATGGGAGGATTTGTAGATTTCTGTCTGTTCGATATATCAGATAGTGTTGGAGCTATTCATTATTTTGTTATATATATAATAGTTAATTATTTGATTTATTTAATTTCAGTTTTGCTTGAATTATACAGCTACATAAATGTGTTTATTATTAGTATTTTATTTGGGTTATTTTTAGTATCTGTTAGTGCTTTTGTTTTGAAGGTACCAGGCAGCCTTAGCCACCAGGTGTAGTCTACATATATGGGTTAAGAGGTATGTGGGAAGTAGACACCGGGGAGGGCTGATGGTTTTTTTACCAGAGCCACAGAGACAGAACCTAGAGACGCCATTGATCCTTGTGAAATGTTTGTATGCCGAGAAATTGGATCAATAAACCTCACAGAACGCCATCTCTGCCTGGACAATCAAAGTTTTTAATCTCTGCGTAAGATTCACTCCTTCGGTGCCTCAGTGGCTGTTGAACATTGAGTTTTAGTTTGTTTTGTTCAATCTGAGGAAGACAATTCGCCACTACACAAGTAAAAAACCCGCCCTTGAAGTGGATTTTTGTTAATTGGATTTTGTGGAAGTTTTGGATCGCTCATGAGGAAAAGACAACTATTGGATTTTCTATGAATGGATGCGCGAGAGTCAGCGGCCTACGGACAACGCTTAAAGCCACGCAACAGCATCGGTATGTGAAAAGATTAACTCAGGATGCTGTATTGGAAAACGGCTTTACTATTGGAGTACTTGAGTCATTGTTTCACTGCATATTGATGAACATTGGGACTTTAAAGAAAGGAAATTTGTAGTTTGGATGACGCATACAGCCAGATTGCGCAATCCTCACTAGAACTGCAAGCATTCATAAAAGCTTCGACCTGCATGGAGGCATGTCATGAATTAAAAAATGTTTCCCTGTATTTTCTGAAATAATACTGTAAATAAAGTGTGGACGGTAAACGAGTCTTAAAGGTCCAAGTTAAGGAGATCATGTCCGACACTGCATCGGGTGCCATGAGTGAAACAGCGTCTGCACGCTCTGGAAAGCGGGGCGTCAAGCTCACAGTAAAAGGCTTGGCATTTTATGTGAAAATCTGTCAAGAAAAGAGGTCTTTAAAATGCAAACAGGCCAAGCGCTACATGAAACAAGTACGTGATTTGATGGAATCCCCTGACAATGTGAAATGTGTGCAATCACAGCTGGCTAAATTCATTAAATGTCATGAGGAAGCAAATGACATGCATGAATCCATTTTAAATCTGAATTTACCAGAGGATGAGGTTGAAAGACAAAATAAATATTTTCACGAGAAAAGAACTATGTTTAATGACTTTACTGAAGAGGTAAAGAGCTGGTGTGCTGAAGCTGGCCACCCATATGTGGAATTAAAGGACAATGATGTTGAACCCCCTGATAACCAAAGTGTAGCTTCTGATGGTATTAATCCTGAGGACAGTGCTTCAAATATTTCATGTGTGACAGACATTCATTCCAGGCCACACTCTCAGTTATCCAGATTGTCATCCACCTCATCTGCAAGAATTAAAACGGAAGCTAATAAGGCAGCACTTGAGGAGCACATGGCTGCATTAAAAAAGAAACATTCATTGGAAGCCAAAGAGGAGGAGCTAAGAAGGGAAAAGGAAAAATTAGCTCTGGAAACAAAACTGGCTGCAGCTAATGCAAAACTTCATGTACTGGAAATTAACTCAAAGTCTGGTTCTAAAGTGTCTGATGGAGTGAACTCATATCTTGAAAAGAACAGTGCCCAAAGAACAAGTGGATTAAATCCCAATGCGGATTATTTTGTACCGGAAAGGATTGATAGAAGCAACGTCAAAGACCAATCTCATCTTGGGACACAAGCAGTAACACTAACTGACATCCGACCAGTAATAAGAAATACCCAAGCACCAATGACACAGGTGGTTTATGATGCTCAACATACAGAACATCGACCTGAGGGGAACCAAGCAAGCAACAATAACAGCCAGAATGACATTATAAATATTATGCAACGACAGAATGACATCACTGCACTTTTGGTTCAGCAAAATTTGGCAACTTCTCTGCCAGGCAGAAATATTCCTGTGTTTGATGGTGACCCTCTTGAGTTTCAATCCTTCATTCGCGCTTTTGAAAATGGTGTGGAATTTAAAACCAGCAACTTTAGTGACTGTTTGCACTACCTGGAGCAGTACACTAGGGGTCAGCCAAGAGACCTTGTAAAGAGTTGTCAGCAATTACTCTCTGGTCAGGGATACCAAAGAGCTAAAGCCCTTCTTAATGAACATTTTGGGAATGAACACAAAGTTGCTTGTGCCTACATGGACAAAATCCTTCAATGGTCTCCCATTAAAGCGGAGGATGTTAACGCACTGCAATCATTTTCTCTTTTTCTTCGAGGTTGCTCCAATTTAACACAGTAAATCAGCTACATGAATGAGTTGAATATGCCATCTAACCTCAGAAACATTGTAATGAAATTTCCTTATAAGTTAAGGGAAAAATGGAGAAAATTTGCATGTGATCTACAGGAGCGAAGTGAACGCAGAGCTATGTTTGCTGACCTTGTGACCTTTGTGGAAAAACAAGTTAAAATTGCCTCTGACCCACTATTTGGAAATATTCAGGATTCACAACCTACTACCTACACCAAAGCTTCTGATGCTAGGGGACCTAAGCAAAGGAGCCGGGGTAGCACCTTTGCCACCAGCGTCACTGCAGTGAAAAGAGAAAATGAAGTCTACAAGGACAATAAGATCAAGTCTTCTTCTTCTGAAAGCAACCTTGGATGCTGTTTATTTTGTCAGGAAAAGGGTCACTCAATGGATAAATGCTCACGCTTCAAGATGAAGATTCAACGGGACAAGATAAGTTTCATAAAGGAAAATGGAATTTGTTTTGGTTGTCTAAAGCCTGGTCACATAAGCAAAGACTGCAGGAGTTGTTTGGATTGTAGTGTGTGTCACCAGAAGCATCCATCAGTCCTTCATATTGAGGAAAAGGATACAAGTAAGTCCTTTAAAGAAGCCAAAGCCGCGAGCCCTCCACTAAGAGAGTCACCTGGACCGTCACAGACATGTGGTCATATAGGGGCCGGTGATGAGGACAATGCTGTTTTCTCCATTGTTGCAGTTCAGGTTAAAGCCCAGAAGAGTAATAAAGTGATGCATACATATGCATTTTTGGATCCAGGGAGTTCAGGTACATTCTGTACTGTCAGTTTGGCAAAGAGACTGGGCTTGGGAGGCAAACCAGCTAACATTGTATTGAGAACAATGGGTCAAAAGAAGATTGTGAGCACCACTGTACTGACTGGTTTGGAAGTTTCTGGTATGGACACAGATGATTTTATGGAGTTGTCCAATGTCCTAACTCAAAAGACTATGCCAGTTTCAAGGTTGAACATTCCACGACAGGAGGATGTTGCAAAATGGTCCTACCTGAGGAAGATAAAACTTCATGATGTGGATGCAGATGTTGATTTGCTCATTGGGACTGATGCAGCAAAAGTGATGGAACCTTGGGAGGTGATTAACAGCCAAGGAGAAGGACCCTACGCAGTCCGAACAAGAGTTGGCTGGGTAATTAATGGACCACTGCGCGGTGGAGACAGTAATGAAGTCAAGACTGGCTGTTCTTTTGTTACAACCAATCGGATTTCTGTGGAACATCTGGAAGACATGCTCATCAAGCAATACAATCACGATTTCAATGAAAGAACATCTGAGGAGCAGTTGGAAATGTCAAGAGAGGAAATCAAGTTCATGCAAATTATGACTAGAACAACAGAACTTATAGATGGACATTATTGCATTAATTTACCTTTCCGAGCTAAAGACCCTGTCCTACCAAACAATCGCTGTGTTGCAGAGCAGAGGCTTCAAGGGCTGAAGAGGAAATTTGAAAGAAATGTCAAGTACAAGGATGAATACACCTCATTTCTAAGTGATATGTTGGCTCAAGGCTATGCTGAAATGGTACCCACTGATCAGTTGGAACAAGATGATGGAAAAGTATGGTACATTCCCCATCACGGAGTACATCACCCCACCAAAGGAAAGCTAAGAGTCGTGTTTGACTGTGGAGCCACATATAAAGGAACGTCACTGAACTGCCAGCTTTTACAGGGCCCAGATCTTACCAACTCTCTTATTGGGGTCCTTATTCGATTTAGGAAAGAACCTGTTGCAGTTATGGCTGACATCAGTGCCATGTTTTATCAGGTAAGAGTGCCTGATAAACATAAGAATTTCCTGCGCTTTCTTTGGTGGCCCAATGGCAACACTGACCAGGAACCAGTAGAATACAGAATGAGAGTACATCTGTTTGGAGCTGTATCATCCCCAAGTTGTGCAAATTATGCCTTGAGGAGAACTGCAGAGGACAATGCATCTGATTTTCCTCCTGAAGTGATCAGCACAGTCAACCACAACTTTTACGTGGATGACTGCCTGAAGTCCACAGCTTCAGAGGTAGATGCCATTCATATTGTAAAGGACTTGACTACGCTTTGTCACAGAGGCGGATTTAGTCTTCAGAAATGGGTGACTAACAGACATTCTGTGGTGATGTCAATTCCAAATGACACCCGAGCAACAGGGATGAAAGAGTTGGATTTGGACACAGACCAGCTTCCTATGGAAAGAGCACTTGGACTGTCATGGTGTGCTGAATCTGACAAATTTGGATTCAGGGCTTTGTTGCAGGAACGGCCTCAGACCAGGAGAGGTATTTTGTCAGTGGTGAGCTCACTGTATGATCCATTAGGATTTTTGGCTCCTTTTATCATGCCAGCCAAGTTAATGTTGCAGGAGCTCTGCAGGAGAAAACTGAAGTGGGATGAACAAATTTCACCTTTCTTTTCCAAACAATGGTCTGATTGGCTGAGTGACCTCCAAAGAATGAGTGAATTCAAGGTGGATCGTTGCATTAAACCCCAGAACTTCAGTGCATCTGTAACCGCACAAATTCATCATTTTTCTGATGCCAGTTTAGTTGGTTATGGTACGGTGGCTTAGCTGAGACTAGAAGATGGTAACAATGTGCATGTTTCATTTCTTGTGGGAAAAGCCAGAGTTACACCTCTAAAGTCAATCACCATTCCTCGGCTGGAGCTGACAGCAGCAGTTCTCGCTGTTCGAATGGATCGAATGCTTCATAAGGAGATGCAGTGTCAGTTGCAGAAGTCAAGGTTTTGGACCGACAGCACCACTGTTCTCAAGTACAGTGCCTTGCGAAAGTATTCGGCCCCCTTGAACTTTTCAATCTTTTGACACATTTCAGGCTTCAAACATAAAGATATAATTTTTTTATTTTTTGTGAAAAATCACCAACAAGTGGGACACAATTGTGAAGTGGAACGAAATCTATTTTAAACTTTTTTAGCAAATAAAAAACTGAAAAGTGGTGCGTGCAAAATTATTCGGCCCCTTTACTTTCAGTGCAGCAAACTCACTCCAGAAGTTCAGCGAGGATCTCTGAATGATCCAATGTTGTCCTAAATGACTGATGGTGATAAATAGAATCCACCTGTGTGTGATCAAGTCTCTGTATAAATGCACCTGCTCTGTGATAGTCTCAGGGTTCTGTTGAAAGTGCAGAGAGCATCATGAAGACCAAGGAACATACCAGGCAGGTCCGTAATACTGTTGTGGAGAAGTTTAAAGCCAGATTTGGATACAAAAAGATTTCCCAAGCTTTAAACATCCCAAGGAGCACTGTGCAAGCGATCATTTTGAAATGGAAGGAGTATCAGACCACTGCAAATCTACCAAGACCTGGCCGTCCCTCTAAACTTTCAGCTCAGACAAGGAGAAGACTGATCAGAGATGCAGCCAAGAGGCCCATGATCACTCTGGATGAACTGCAGAGAACTACAGCTGAGGTGGGAGAGTCTGTCCATAGGACAACAATCAGTTGTACACTGCACAAATCTGGCCTTTATGGAAGAGTGGCAAGAAGAAAGCCATTTCTCAAAGATATCCATAAAAGGTCTCGTCTAAAGTTTGCCACAAGCCACCTGGGAGACACACCAAACATGTGGAAGAAGGTGCTCTGGTCAGATGAAACCTAAATCGAACTTTTTGGCCAAAATGCAAAACGATATGTTTGGCGTAAAAGCAACACAGCTCATCACCCTCAACACACCATCCCCACTGTCAAACATGGTGGTGGCAGCATCATGGTTTGGGCATGCTTTTCTTCAGCAGGGACAGGGAAGATGGTTAAAATTGAGGGGAAGATGGATGCAGCCAAATACAGGACCATTCTGGATGAAAACCTGTTGGAGTCTGCAAAAGACCTGAAACTGGGACGGAGATTTATCTTCCAACAAGACAATGATCCCAAACATACAGCAAAACCTACAAAGGAATGGTTCACAAATAAACGTATCCAGGTGTTAGAATGGCCAAGTCAAAGTCCAGACCTGAATCCAATCGAATCTGTGGAAAGAGCTGAAAACTGCTGTTCACAAACGCTCTCCATCCAACCTCACTGAGCTCGAGCTGTTTTGCAAGGAAGAATGGGCAAGAATTTCAGTCTCTCGATGTGCAAAACTGATAGACATACCCCAAGCGACTTGCAGCTGTAATCGCAGCAAAAGGTGGCTCTACAAAGTATTAACGCAAGGGGGCCGAATAATTTTGCATGCCCCACTTTTCATTTTTTTTTATTAGTTAAAAAGTTTCAGAAATCCAATAGATTTCGTTCCACTTCACAATTGTGTCCCACTTGTTGGTGATTCTTCACAAAAAAATAAAATTTTTATATCTTTATGTTTGAAGCCTGAAATGTGTCAAAAGGTTGAAAAGTTCAAGGGGGCCGAATACTTTCGCAAGGCACTGTACATCGGCAACGAAACTAAACGCTTCCATACTTTTGTTGCTAACAGAGTTTCTGTTATTAGAGAAGCCACAGATGTTGACCAGTGGAAATATGTGGGCTCCAAGGTCAATACTGCAGACGAAGCATCTCGTGGATTGAGAGCCAAAGAATTTCTTCTACGTGGAAAATGGATAAGGGGACCAGATTTTCTCTATTCGCCAGAAAAAGAGTGGCCTGTATCTGACATGGATTTAATTGTGATTTCAGATGATGACCCAGAGGTCAAAAGAGAAGCATCAGTGAATGCCGTTGTCAAGAACTCAGAAGATCCCACAACTCATCTCATCAACTACTTCTCATCTTGGAGGAAACTTAAAACGTCAGTTGCCTGGTTCCTCAAACTTAAGGAAGTTCTTTTGCTTTTGAGCCGAAAGAGACAAGAACTTAAAGCTGCTGAAAGTGACAAGAATACAGGAGTTAAAGGTTGTGTAGAACAGAAACTTCAGAGCTTCAAAGCAACACTCGGAGTAAAAGGCTTGACTTTGGAGAATTGTGATGAAGCAGAGAAGGCAATACTTCATTTTTGCCAGAAAGATAAGTTTAAGAGTGAAATTGCTTCATTAAATCATGGCTCAGGTAATGTCTTCAAGGACAGTCCACTGTACAAGCTCGATCCTTTATTGGAGGACGGCATTCTCAGAGTTGGTGGTCGCTTGCAAAGGTCCGCACTACCAGCAGAAACCAAGCATCCTGTTATCCTTTCAAAGGACCTGCATGTTTCCAAGCTGATTTTACGCTATATTCATCAACAACTCGGACACGCTGGTAGAAATCAAATGTTGAACAGACTTTGACAAAGATATTGGATAATTAATGCCAACTCTGCTGCAAGGAAGACAATTACAGAATGCATTGTGTGTAAACGTTACAGAGGAAAACTTGGAGAGCAAAAGATGGCAGACTTACCTGAGGAGAGAGTTATGCCAGACAAGGCTCCTTTCACGGACGTGGGAGTTGATTATTTTGGCCCCCTAGTGGTTAAAAAAAGGCATCTTCCAAAGAGGTATGGAGTTTTTCACCTGTCTGACCAGTCGTGCAGTACACCTGGAAGTGGCACATTCCCTTGACACTGGCTCCTGCATTAATGCGACAGGATTCATTTGTAAAGAGGACCTGTGTCAAGTTTAAGTCTGATAATGGCACAAATTTTGTCGAGCAAACAAAGAGTTGAAGCAAAGTCTTGCTGCTTTGAATAATCTCAAAATCAGGGTGCCTTAATTCAAGATGGAATTAAGTGGGTTTTAACACACCAGCAGCATCACATCAAGGTGGTATTTGGGGCGCCTGATTCGTCAGTAAGAAGCATTACAGTGGGTTTGTGTGGAAAGCCAGACCCCTTTAAATTTTTCACTCTTTGTTTCATTGCAGCCTTTTTCCAAAATCAAAAAGTTCATTTTATTTCAGTAATGTACACTCAGCAACCCATCTTGACAGAAAAAACAGAAATTTAGAAATTTTTGCATATTTTTTGAAATCTCCATGGTCATATGTATTCAGACCCTTTGCTTTTGTAACTCAGGTGCTTCCTATTTCTTCTGATCATCCTTGAGATGGTTCTACACCTTCATTGGAGTCCAGCTGTGTTTGATTATACTGATTGGACTTTATTAGGAAAGCCACACACCTGTTTTAAGACCTTACAGCTCACAGTGCATGTCAGAGCAAATGACAATCATGAGGTCAAAGGAACTGCCTGAAGAGCTCAGAGACAGAATTGTGGCAAGGCACAGATCTGGTCAAGGTTACAAAAAAAATTTCTGCTGCACTTAAGGTTCCTAAAGCAAAATCCTCAAATGGAAGACCTTGGGGACGATCCAGAACCCTTGACCGAGCTGGCCGTCCGGCCAAACCCGGGGGAGAAGAGCCTTTGAGAGAGGCAAAGAAGAACCCAATGGTCACTGTGGCTAAGCTCCAGAGATGCAGTCGGGAGATGGGAGAAAGTTGTAGTAAGTCAACCATCACTGCAGTCCACCAGTCGGGGCTTTATGGCAGAGGGCCCGGGTATCCATCCCTCAGTAAGACACATGAAAGCCCGCATGGATTATTTTGAAGGACCCCTAAGATGGTGATAAAAAAATCCTCTGGTCTGATGAGACCAAGATAGAACTTTTTGGCCTTAATTCTAAGCGGTATGTGTGGAGAAAACCAGGCACTGCTCATCACCTGTCCAATACAGTCTCAACAGTGAAGCATGGTGGTGGCAGCATCATGCTGTGGGGGTGTTTTTCAGCTGCAGGGACAGGACGACTGGTTGCATTGAATGCTGTGCAGGGATATCCTGGACGAAAACCTTTTCATTTGGACCTCAGAAGAGGACCTTCCAACAAGACAATGACCCTAAGGTCTGATAATGGCTTCACAACAACTTTGGCTGTTCTTGAATGGCCCAGCCAAACTTAAACCCAATTGAGCATCTCTGAGAGACCTGAAAATGACTGTCCAAAGTTTACTCCAACCTGACAGAACTTTGAATAATGGCAGAGGATACCCAAATCCAGATGTGAGAAACTTGTTGCATCTTTTCCCAAAACGACTCATGGCAAGATCAAAAGAGTTTCTACTAAATACTGAACAAAGGGTCTGAATACTTATGACCATGTGATATTTCAGTTTTTGTTTTTTTAATAAATATGCAAAAATTTCTAAATTTCTGTTTTTTTCTGTCAAGATGGGTTGCTGAGTGTACATTACTGAGAAATAAAATGAACTTTTTTGATTTTTGGAAAAAGGCTGCAATGAAACAAAGAGTGAAAAATTTAAAGGGGTCTGAATACTTTCCGTACCCACTGTACCTCTGTTCTTGGACAGCAAGTATTGGATGACGAAGGTCTGCAGACACTGTTTTGCGAGGTGGAGGCAATACTGAATGACAGACCCATCACAAAGGTTTCTGAGGACCCCAATGACCTTGAGGCTCTTACGCCAAATCATATCATTCTGCTGAAAGCAAAACCCATTCTCCCACCAGGACTCTTTGAGAAAAGTGACTTGTATATAAGAAGAAGATGGAAGCAAGTACAGTATATTGCAGAGATCTTTTGGAAAAGATGGACATCTGAGTACTTACTTGTGATGCAGGAAAGACAAAAATGGGTTAAGGCAAGAAGAAGCTTCTCTCCAGGTGATATTGTCATCATTGCTGACGCTACAGCTCCAAGAGGATCCTGGATGATGGGCCGAGTTTTGAGTACCAAGTCTGACTCTAAAGGACTGGTTCGTTCTGTGTGCCTCCAAACTAAGACCAGTGTGTTGGAGAGACCTATAACAAAGATCTGCCTGCTACTGGAGTCCACAGTGTAGCATCATGGACATCTATTCTCTTTCTCTATTCTATCCTGTCTTCTTTCTGTCTGTTTCTCTTACAGCTATCAGAAGAAGGAGAACATAATTGATATAGGGAAGTTAGAGTATAGTTAGAGAGTATAGCTCCATTTTTATAGAAATAAAGAAAGGTAATTGTGAGTTTACACTTTTCACAATTAGGGGCCGGAATGTTGGAGCTATTCATTATTTTGTTATATATATAATAGTTAATTATTTGATTTATTTAATTTCAGTTTTGCTTGAATTATACAGCTACATAAATTTGTTTATTAGTATTTTATTTGGGTTATTTTTAGTATCTGTTAGTGCTTTTGTTTTGAAGGTACCAGGCAGCCTTAGCCACCAGGTGTAGTCTACATATATGGGTTAACAGGTATGTGGGAAGTAGACACCGGGGAGGGCTGATGGTTTTTTACCAGAGCCACAGAGCCACAGAGACAGAGACAGAACCTAGAGACGCCATTGATCCTTGTGAAATGTTTGTATGCCGAGAAATTGGATCAATAAACCTCACAGAACGCCATCTCTGCCTGGACAATCAAAGTTTTTAATCTCTGCGTAAGATTCACTCCTTCGGTGCCTCAGTGGCTGTTGAACATTGAGTTTTAGTTTGTTTTGTTCAATCTGAGGAAGACAATTCGCCACTACAGATAGCATGGTCTATTTGGGATTTTAACCACTTAATAAGATAAACAAGCTGTGTGTAAAACGTAAAAAGTATTTCTCTTTTTAACAATTAGCATAGTGTTGCATGTGATTGGTGTGTCTGTGGGGGGCGCATCATACCAGCTCTGTAGCAGAGTAAGGGGTACCAAGTACTGCCAGCAACTCTCTCGCTGTATCAGGGGAATCCGCATGGAGAGGTCTACGGTGTGTCATTGTCAGAATTTTCCAAGGCTCATCTCTGGGAAAATTAAAATTCATGAGCAATAGTTACCATATTAAACATGATCTCCATACCATTGCTTTTTACTTCAGGTTACAATGCCACATTTCATTTACATGTAAAGTCAGTTCAGAACCCAATTATGTTCCAAAACATTTCTAAATTCACTCAATAAATTATTAGCAATCTGGAAAAAAATGATTGAAATAGTAGGGGATTCTGAACAGGTTAATGCCAGATATGGTGATAGCAGTTAATGTTATTGTCCTGTCATAGATAAAGGCATTTTGTCCCCAAAGCACTGCAGCTGAGCCCACAATGGCCATCTGTAGGCTGCAAGGCGAGTTTATATTTAAACAGCTCAGTGTGCACTAACTGACACCACATCAATGTCACCCTCACTCTAACACTTACTTACCCCCTCTCATCTTTTACAGAAAACATATTAATCTAATTCACATTACCATTACTCATTTTGTTTCTTTTAGGTACTAAATGGTTGCATTAGGACTACATAATATTTGCTACATTTTATGTATGAAATGGCAATGTGAAAATGTTGGAGTCACATGATCAGCTCGACAGAGATGGCAGCTTAAGGTGTACAGTGAGGAAAATAAGTATTTTAACACTGCTATTTTGCAAGTTCTCCCACTTAGAAATTATGGAGGGGTCTGAAATTGTCATCGTAGGTACATGTCCACTGTGAGAGACATGATCTAAAAAAAAATCCTGAAATCACAATGTATGATATTTGAACTATTTATTTGTATGATACAGCTGCAAATAAGTATTTGAACACCTGTCTATCAGCTAGAATTCTGACCCTCAATGACCTGTTAGTCTGCCTTCAAAATGTCCCCCTGCCCTCCATTTATTATCCTAAATTAGATGTACCTGTTTGAGGTCGTTAGCTGACACCTGTCCACCCCATACAATCAGTAAGAATCCAACTTCTAACATGGCCAAGACCAAGAGCTGTCCAAAGACACTAAAGACAAAATGGTCCACCTCCACAAGGCTGGAAAGGGCTACAGGGAAATGTCCAAGCAGCTTGGTGAAAGAAGAGCACTGTTGGAGCAATCATTAGAAAATGGAAGAAGCTAAACATGACTGTCAATCTCCCTCGGACTGGGGCTCCATGCAAGATCTCACCTTGTGGGGTCTCAATGATCCTAAGAAAGGAGAGAAATCAGCCCAGAATTACACGGGAGGAGCTGGTCAATGACCTGAAAAGAGCTGGGACCACCGTTTCCAAGGTTACTGTTGGTAATACACTAAGACGTCATGGTTTGAAATCATGCATGGCACGGAAGGTTCCCCTGCTTAAACCAGCACATGTCAAGGCCCGTCTTAAGTTTGCCAATGACCATTTGGATGATCCAGAAGAGTCATGGGAGAAAGTCATGTGGTCAGATGAGACCAAAATAGAACTTTTTGGTCATAATTCCACTAACCGTGTTTGGAGGAAGAAGAATGATGAGTACCATCCCAAGAACACCATCCCTACTGTGAAGCAAGGGGGTGGTAGCATCATGCTTTGGGGGTGTTTTTCTGCACATGGGACAGGGTGACTGCACTGTATTAAGGAGAGGATGACCGGGGCCATCTATTGCGAGATTTTGGGGAACAACCTCCTTCCCTCAGTTAGAGCATTGAAGATGGGTCGAGGCTGGGTCTTCCAACATGACAATGACCATTGACAATGACAATGAGCACACAGCCAGGATAACCAAGGAGTGGCTCTGAAAGAAGCATATCAAGGTTCCGGCGTGGCCTAGCCAGTCTCCAGACCTAAACCCAATAGAGAATCTTTGGAGGAAGCTCAAACTCTGTTTCTCAGCAACAGCCCTGACTGATCTAGAGAAGATCTGTGTGGAGGAGTGAGCCAAAATCCCTTCTGCAGTGTGTGCAAACCTGGTGATAAAACAGGAAACGTTTGACCTCTGGGAATGCAAAGAAAGGCTACTGTACAAATAAATAGTTAAAAAATCATACATTGTGATTTCTGGATTTTTTTTTTTAGATTATGTCTCTCACAGTCGACATGCACCTACGATGACAATTTCAGACCCCTACATGATTTCTAAGTGGGAGAACTTGCAACATAGCAGGGTGTTCAAATACTTATTTTCCTCACTGTAGCTCTGGGTCTAACCTTGCCAAATAGTAGTTTTTTATGGTTTATTTTATGTTGTTTTTTTATGATATTTTACCACTCTGCTCGATAGAGTCATTTCAAGTAGAATAACAAGAAAGAACCAACAGCTATACTATTTACTGGAGAGACTGACTACAAGCCACATTTTTCTCGGAGCGTCAAGAAGCTAACACAATACATGCTCAGCTAGCATCCCTGACTGCAAGCCTCGGCGCTATCAGATCTGATGATCAGATCTAAAAACTGCCGTGGAAAGCAACTCCAGTACTCTCGACGGATATGGCCAAACTTTTCAAGATCTGCAAGTGAAGCTAGCAGATATGGAGGATAGAAACTGAAGATGTGCATTGTCGGGCTAAAGGAGGTCCTGGAAGTGTTGGAATTTAAAATTTTATATGTGCTTAAACATTGTGTGTGATTTGCATTATACATTTAAGCTAAAAGGTAAAAGCATTATTTCAACATAAATGAAGACATGTGGGTCATGCATTAAGTTTGTTGTTATAAGTTTATAGTTTATTGTTTGTTACATTAAGTTGTTTTGCAATACTTCTGTTTTATAATATAAGATGTTCCGGTACATTTTGTTTTAACCCAGCTCTACAAATGTGTCAGAAGTTGAATTGATGATGTTAGAGACACCCTGTCTCTGGTTTCAGTCACCCTATGACCCAACTGCTCTGTTGCTTTGCAAGTCCTGAGGGTCATAAACCCTCAGTCACATCCCAACTAAAAGATAAGGAATAAGCACAAGACCCACCCTTTGTGAGATAATTCTGGGGGTCTGAGAGCCAAAGAGTCAGACAAATTTGGGGGAGAGCCGTGTTAGGTTGACTCTGTATTTGTCTCTAGGATATCCTATGTAATAAAATGGATTCACATATCAACATCTGAGATTTTTACTACTAATTTGAACCCTGAGAATGGAGCAGGATTTAGCTCCAACAGAAGGCTCCAATGCTATTTAGTATCTATCCTGCTCTCTGCCTCTGTGGTTAGATTGAAATTATATATACACCGAATATTACAGTTACAGCACCAAAAAAGGAACACAACTGCTAATCACACGCTGATTTTCAATGTGCTTCACTACGCAACCAGGCAGACAATTCTTCAGGCTGCACGGAGATCCCCTGCCGCTGTTGCAAGAAAAAAGATCAATTTTGCTCCAGACTACAGCAATTTCATGGTCAAGTGATGCCAAGCCTTCTTCCCAGCCATGGATTCAGCATTAGCCAACGGATTGAATTTTTTCCTGATACCGAGCAACCTTGAGCAACCGAGCTTTCCATAAGACTGTCAGAACCGTGGACACTATCGAGAAGAATAACATGGAGGATTAAGGCATCTGCCTGACAAACATGGACTCTTGGTTTGTCAGGTTGTCAGGTTATCAGCGGCCCATATTTGCTGCACTCTTGTAAGGCCCCGTGTTCAGGGTGGGAAATGACCTTTTTTGCCCACCATCCACAGTGACTGGTAGATGCCCAATTTTACTACTACTACTAGAAGTCCCAAGTTACCACTACACTCGTATTATAGTTCTAAGATACAAGCCATCGCTTTTAATGTTGCTGAAAATTGAGCCCTGAAACTGCATTTTGATTATTAGAAGAATATTAGTGTTTGAAATGTAATTACTGTATGTACTGTACTGTATGTTCACAGCCTATTTTAGATGCATTGATGGAGCTACATAGCCTTGTAAATGTGAAAAAAGCAAAAGTAAGCAACACATTAAAATTTGAGCAAGGACCAGTTGGACGACCGAGAATGGTACTCTTTTTGGAGTACATTTCCAGCCTTTTGGACCTTAATCTGTCCATCCCGTGTGCTTTTTGGGGTTGTCAAGATGAACAGTCCATTAACGCATGACTGAGTCTGACCTCTCAGTCCAGGCACTGTACAGCACTCTGACAGATGAAGAATTGGACCAGTGTTTGAGAGACGTAAAATCCAGGCAGCCTCATTCTGTATATCGTATGGTGAAATGATTTATTCAAGCTCAAGGACTGCGGGTGCAGGATGAATGGATCAGAGCTTCCATGCACCGTTTTGACACAATCGGAGTCATATCCCAAATGACCAACTTAAGTTGCATTGTTCGAAGAACCTACTCCGTTCCAAGCCCCCAATCCTTGATGCACATTGTTATGACCCTGGGGTCATATTTTGTGTTATAATGTCTCTCACCCTGCAATAGTAGGTGATCTCCTATGAGTACACAGATAATGGAGGACAAGTCCACACACCGGATTGGTCCAGCAGAGCTGATTGCTGTCTCCTGATTGGTTGCTAGGAGCCATTTTAAGGCCCCATCGGAAAAGACCTTGCTCCTCTCTCTTCACTCTGACATTCTCAACATGTGCCTCTGTAAATCTGTGAGTCGTGTAACAGCCTTATTTTGTGCTGCTAGTAGCAGTTTGGTAGGAGTGAGAAGTCCTTTTTTTGTTTGTTACCTTTTTATCCTGTGTTTCTAGTAGAAGCTTAGGTTAGAGCTTTGTCTTTTCTTTGCATTTTGTTTTGGTTTAGTTTGTTGTGTTAGGACATCATCTCTGAATAAAATAGAAACTGCTACTTTGTAATTCTTTGTTCTGGCCTTGCTTAGGAGTGGGAAGAGTGTGGGGGGAGCACACGTTAGGTTGTGTCTCGGTTACCCCTAGATATTGGGATGTAACAATATGGATACAAATCATAAATTAATCCGGTAAGTTTTTAGAGTCCTTTTATTGATAAAGGACAGATGAATTCAAGATAATATTGTAAGATAATATTGTAATTACATAATTATAGTTTTGTGTAGGCCAATTCGTCATATATCTTTATTTAATAGTGCTTATTCCATGCGACTGCAAACACATTCTCCAACAAACACGACAACTGTTGTTCACTTCAACTTTTGACATAGTTAATTACTTTTCGATTGCTTATAAAAATAGCAGTAATAAACTAGAAATTCCTGTATTTCATATTGCAATTGTTACAATTTTTTTAGGATAAGTTTACAATTCAGATGCTTTTTCAAAAGCATACCAGTGAAAAAGCAAACAACTAAAATTGTCTATAAGTTATCTTTTATGTGTGTTTTCTACAGATACAACATTGTCATCTTTGGTGGCATAGATGGCTTTTCACGGAAGGTAAGCACAGTTTTCAGTGATAAATACACACACACTTTACAAGTTTGTCATTCTTATATACATTTGTGTTTTGTCTAAGTGGTAAAACTGCATTGTACTGCAGATAATGTATCTTGGTGCAGCTTCCAACAACCTTGCCGCAACATCCCTGGCATTCTTCCAAAAATCTGTGGAGAAGTTTGGTTTCCCTCTTAGGTAGGTATTTTATTTAGGAATATGTATGTTTACAGTCATGCTTGAGTGGTTGTAAATCCTTTTGAAATATCCAAAAGTACACTTTTGTGTGGTATTTGTGGACTGTATCGATATTTTTGTTAAAGCAGATATTTAAAAAGTCTATATAGATATAGTGGGGTACCCCTTATAACTGAGTTAAAAGCATGCATCAAGTTCTGCATTCATTTTTGTTGAAATATATATATATAAAAAAAAAAATAACTCTTGTAAATGTTGCTTTGTTTTGAGGGTACGGGCTGATCAGGGGCCTGTTGCACGAAATTATCCTGGATGAATTTAGCTTTGACTCGGTTGCACGAAACCAGGTTGAATTAAACCCAGCCAAGTAACCATGGACATTTATTCTTTGTTGCTAGCCTGGTCCAGAGCAGTCAGGCTAAGATTAATCCTGGCGTTTTATGTGTTAAATCAGCTGCCGCTCTGATCCGAAATAAACGTGTTTAAGTTATTCCATTGTCTTCTGCATGTGTTCTGCTTTATTTTTTATTAACATGCATTATTATTCGCTATTGTTGTTGCAAGTTTGATTTAAACCCTACTATAGCAGTTGTTTGGATGGTAAGAAATGTTTGCACTGGCACCCAGATGCGGAGTGGCAATCAGGGGAGTCAGGACTTTTCCCGGGGGGGACGGTAGTGTGTCGAGGCTGCCTGGCGTGCGGCCGCTGCCCAGTTGCAGCTGCCCAGTGGCCGCTGCCTGGTGGCCACTTCCCGGTGGCCGCTGCCTGGCGTGCGGCTGCTGACCAGAGGCTTCTTTCTGCCGGCAGACGTGCGCATCGCATCAGTGTCCACTCTCTCTGTAAAAGTAGGCGTCCGTGGTCTGTGCAGCTTCAGTTTTATACAGGACACTGCGGAGATTAAGTGGGAAAACGCAGCGATATTCCCAGTTGATATTACTGGTAGACTGGTCAGAGACCAATACATTCATGATTCATTTCCTTGTTGCTTGTCCTTCACTAATAAAGGACAGTTTGTGTTACTCCGTAAAATATAGGCCTAATGTTTTTTATTATAGCTTATATTGGTTTCATAACCTTCTCAATAAGTCTCACATCCCTGGACCAATAACGTGCCCTATATACGTTTATAGTGTAGTTTGCAGTCATCACACCGGGAACACCACAATGCTTCTTAATCTTTTTATTTTGATGCTGTTACTTGTCAGAAGAATAAAAAAAAACATGAATATTGTTTTACACATATGCTCACAGCGTGTATTGAAGTCACTTCTTTTTCTAGTTTTTGTCCCATTCTGTTTGTTTTATATGAACATTAATTGTACAAAGATATTTAGAATTAGACAGCTTATAGAGATTTGTGCATATGGCTGTGAAACATGTTCTCACATTGTGAATAAGGGTTTGAAATTAAGGCTATTCCTTAGGGTCCATTTCCCGAGGAACATTAATTCCCTCTGCTTACTTTTAAGGCAAAGTAGGCTAGATAATACATTTTATTTATATTGTGCTATACATGGTAGGCTACTCAAAGACACTTTATGGTAAAACCAGCACATTTATCACATAAAAACAGAAACATGAAATTAGCATATTTAAAGTACCATTAGCCTACAACTTTGTAAAAAAAAGAAAAGAAAAGAAAAGTGGAGTGACTAGGCTAAGTAGATTTTTTACATCCTTACACATTCAGTCGGTCCGCTATAGTCTGTTGGCCTTTTTTTCTCCGTTTGATAACAGCCGTATTTCCCTTTTTGCATATTATATTCTTCACCTCCTCTGTGTCTGCGTTCTGTGATAGTCCCAGCATCCCCCCCCCTCCTCTGCACACACACACGCTCTGCTCACTCACTCACACAACACGGAGAAGTGAACAGCGCTCTCTCTCTCTCTCTCTCTCCCCTCCCTCTCCCTCTCCCTCTCTCTTCCTCAGGCACTCAGGTCTGCGGGTCTTTTCCGTTAACGTTTAGGGTTTCTTCAGCTTCCGGTTTGTTTTTTACTTCGGTTTGTAGTACTTACTTAACCAGTAGATTTCTGGTAAACGTGGGGTTTCAGACATGGTGCTGCTTGGTAGAATTCGACTCGCGTTGCGTTTCTGCCGTCTGAGTTTTTTTTTTTTTTTTTAAACCTCTGCTGGTTTTAATTTATTCAATCTATTTGATCCATAAAACACAGTCCCCCCCCCCCTCGCTCTCTTTCTCTCTCTTTCTTTCTCTCTCTCTCTCTCTCTCTCTCTAATTCCGTGTCTCTCTCTTACTCACACACACACTCACACACACACACACACACACACACACACACACACACACACACACACACTCTCACACATACCTGGTGTGGAAATAACATTTTTTTTAAAAGAACCAAAAACAAAAAAAATCACACTGATCATAAAAAAAATTAAAAGTTAAAAAAAGAAAGTTATATTGAGTATGAAAACTCTTGTTCATTACATTTTACTTCATAATTGCAAACGCATGTCGTTGCAAAACTTGTTCTGTATATAGTTTGTTTGTTACCATGACAACACCATTGATCTGAAGCTCGATGCTGTCATGTAAATAGTTTTCTAATCAGCAATAAATATAACAATTTCTGATCAACCCATATCAATTGTATGCTTAATATAATCTACTGGTTAAAGCCCCGCCCATTTCAAGACAATCCGACCCACTTCCGGGTTAAATCCTGTCCACTTCCGGGTTAGGCCCCGCCCAGTCCGAGTACAGATACAGATAATTCATGTGGTAAACAGATACAGATACAGATAATGCTGTCCTCGCTCATCCCTAATGTTTATTAAACAATGATTCAGGGTGTTGACACATTATTTATTGTTCTGCACTGAGCTTAAGTACCATTACTTTTACTAACTAACAAAATTTAATAGGTTATATGTTTCACAAATCAGTCATATGAATTATCTTGCTATCAATGGGAACTTCAACACCACTGCTCATAGGACTCACTAGTGGTCTATATATACCAGCAGTGTTTCCAAGTAAAGATTAAATTAACATTTTGATCATTCCGCATACGTAGGGAAAGATAATCTGTGCAATTTATCCTCTCTTTTTCTCCCATGGAGCACCCATTGGCAATCAGCACAGTGTCAGTTTCAAAGAGGGCCTTCCTGCGGCTGAATAGATCTCACATGACCATTTTTGCCCAGGAGTTGGCTGTCCTGGTATTCACAAAGGAGGGCCTTGCACAGTCCACCCTAACTGGTCTGGTAGCGGGGGAGCCAAAAACACAGCTTGATGTTGACAGGTGCAGGCTATTACAGGTATGTAATTGTTTTGCGTTACATGTCTATTTAAAAGCTTCTGAAATTTCAATAGCAGCTAGATCACACAGAAACTGACCACCAGTAATTACTAAATACATGTTGGACTAGACGCTGTTCTTCTGGAGTTTCCACAGACAAGTGTCTCTGATGTGCGCTCGGCCATCAGACGGAAGTGTAACAATGAGCAGTTCAGCCCAAAAAAAGGAACATATTGTGTGGTGTGTTGTATGCTGGGAGGGGTTTGGCGTACAATAATAAGGAATGTTGTTTTTCATTGTTCACTATTTCTCAATGTTCTGTAAAGTTTGTGTGTAATGTTTAGGTCTGCTGCCTGAAAATGACCTATTTTTACAAGGTGTACTAAAGTACCAATATTTGAAAATGTTTAAAAGCCATAATGTAAATGTTCATACATTTGTTGTATACCTGTTAAAAGTACAATTTGTTTTGTATTTACAATGTAATTGGATATGATACAAATACATTAAAGTATATTTTTTCACCTGGAAGCAATCCCACAAGTCTTTCAACCTTTAGTATAGTGGTAATACATTTGCAAGTATGTGCAAGATAGAAAGTAATCTAGCAAAGTAATGATAAAGTATATTGACTATTAACTGCAAAGTATGCTTTTTTGGTAATTGTAATAAGCCGAAAGTATACTTAAGCATATTATTAGCACAGTAAGAATATATTCAAAGTATAAAGCTTATATATTTGTTGGACATTAAAAAATAATGTACTTATAAGACAAACAAAGTACACTTTAATTGTACTAATTAAGCCCATATTAGTATATATAAATACATATGCTTAAAGTAATTCTAATATATGTAGTACAAAATGATTTGTTCCAAAATAGCATGCTTCAAGTTAACTAATCATGAACACACTTGAAGTATAATGATTGTATGTACACTTAGCACATTTATTTTTCAGCATGGATGACTTTCAAGGTGTTCACTCACAGACAAGAAGTTTTATTTTAGAGTTTAAGTGCATCTTATAACATAAATAACCAACTCCAGCTCAACCAATAACATATTTCAACATCTAGGTTAATGTTATTATTTTTTAAGATTGTAAACACTGTAACTTTACATAGTCAAGCCAAGTCTAGTGTGACATTAACGTTACATTACCCATATAAAGTCATAGATCAGAGCCTACTCTCTATGTTACATCTATGGCTATCACAGCGTAAACACTATAGGAAAGTAGGCGCTCCCGTGCGAGCGGAGAGCTCCACGACCAGCACGTTCCTATTAGAGTGCGGATCGGGACGGATTTTTCTGTCCGAGCCCGGCCCGCGTCCGACAGAGCAGTAACCGAACCCGACCCGAGCCCGACAGGCATTAAGATATTTATGTCCGAGCCCGACCCGAGCCCGACACAGTTAAAATCGCATTTGTTTCTCATACTAATGACACATGTACGTTTGTTTGTGTGGAAAGCCCGCGTTTATTAAGCAATTGTAGGAAGGCATTCGGAAATGTCAACAGATGAGCGCATCAATGCACAGCTGACTTTCCTTCGTTTTCAATAGTTTTAAAATCTCCTGCGGCCAACTTTTTTTTAACATCTTCCATCGTTGCGCTGCCACATGTAGCTTAATACGTCTTTCGTTGTCACAGCTAGTTTAACAAATTTCCGCACACAGGAAGACGGATGTTAGGGTAATATTTGACATTTATTTTAAGCTGTTTTAAATTCAAAATGTTCAATGCCTTATCGCGCTGATGTGACCGAGCCCGACCGAACCCGAGCATCCTTTCTAAAAATCTGTCCGAACCCGGCCCGACCCGTCGGGTACCGTCGGGTCCCGTCGGGCTCGGGTCGGGTATCCATCCTCTAGTTCCTATGGAGGAAATATTTATTCATAATTCAAATTGATAGTCCAAAGAGAAAACAAAGAAATTATCCATTAAGCGTTATTTTACTATGCTATTAGGAAAAATCATGCCATAATGAAAATTTAAAAAAGAAAACGGAAACATAAATTCTTAAACTGAAATCTTTGACATCTTTTATTTTCATCTTTTCATTTTCTAACCTTACACAAACACCTTTTGTTCAAAAGTATTACCACGCTACATTGTAGCACTTAGGTTTTGACTTGGGTGCATGCTGGTTTACCTAACTGTGGCTAACTCTGCTCTCATTAGCTGGGCATCTTGCTTCAAAGCTAATAAGCTAGTTAACATGGTAATAATGCCAATTTCACTCACCAAAAAACCTGGAGCATTGACTTCTTGGAGAGTCTGTTAGCACATTTAAACATGCAGCAAGCCACATTATGTTTTGAATATCTTCTGGAGACTAGACGCATACCAGAGCTGCAGCCAGCGCTTGACCGTGGGTGTGTCCATGCCCAGTAGTAAACCCACCAATAGCAACTCTTATCTAAGCCATTTTTCACTCGCAAAATGTTTAGACTCCAAACTTTTGATCTGCGAGCAAAACTTTTTCACCCACAAGCAGAACCTTTTTAATCAAAGTCAAAACTTTTTCATTCAAAATCAAAACGTTTTGTAATGCAAAAAAGAAAAACTGGGTTTTTGATTGCAGTTAGAGAAATATGCTCTCAAGCCTTTTTTTGCATGGGTTATAAAGAAACAAAAATAACTTAATATTTTCCTTTAATAATTCTGTGGCTACAGTTTGTAACAGCGAAATGATGATGGTTTTAAAGTAAAAGAAAAATATTGAAGAACAAGTATGCCCCTGTCTTTTTTTTTTAGGAACTACTTTTATACATTCTAAATATCTGTTAATAGTTTTTTAAATTGTAGCAGTGGTGCGTAAGGGCATAGAACTCCAGCTATATAAATCAAATGTTACTAGTGTAAAAACAGTTTCTTTCAACAGGAGCTAACAAGGGTGTGTTTTGTTTTTCTTTTTTGGTAATTTTAATGATCCAGGACTTGATTTGCAAGGTAATCAAATATTTATTTTAGTTTTTTAATCTCAGAAAATGGTCCACCTGACCATTGGTAACAAAATTCATGTAGGATAAATATAGAATTATTCATAGGACAAATTGACAGATGATATTGGTTTTGCTCTGTGGAGAAGAGCCAAGTTCCTATTATCACATTACCAAATGGATGATAGACGATAGCATTTTGTCGCCATAGCAACAATTCACCTTAGTATTTGAATCGCAGGGATGTATGGGTTATGTGGAGAGAAAAGAGAGGTAATAGCAGGACATTCTGAGGAAGCCTTATGAGTAGGCTACCAAACAAACTATTGTATACCTGTTTGAGATGAACACTAAAGAGTTTATAGCTTGCATGTTAGACGGGGTGCACCAATTGCTACAGCCGTAAGTAATAATGGTACATAAGTAAATAAAAAGGTAAGGAGATAAGAATATAATTAATTAATTAATTCCACGTAGTTAATTAATTAAAGGGGAATTCCGGCCAATTTTTATGTTAATCTTGATCGCTATAAATATACTTTTGATTGAAAAAACCCCAACCTGAATCGGTGCAGGCAACACTGAGTAGCTGCAGCTACGTGTACAAGCTTCCACTGAGCTACAATGGCGGTTAACGGGGCAAGTTTTAGGTAACTGAGCGCTGTAGTAGTTATGACCATATCAGTATCTATGTAACTACGTGGAATTACCTATTTTTGAGGAAGAAAATAAACTACAATTTTTCGCTGCGAAGGCATGGAGGACACCCACCACACCACCGGGCGCTCGGGGGATTGTTGTCGGCTGCGGGAGGCGAGGGAAGGCGGGGACAAAGGCTGCCTGCCCGGCTAAGAACTCTACCACACAGATCGACACTGCCAAGCCTCCTACTCCCCAACACATAGATCACACACAAAATGGATGAGCTACAAATACACACGGAACTGCTGCATTATGATTTTCACAAAAGCCTGGCTCAACACACTTATCAATAGCAGCTAGCAGCTAACAGCTAGCTCTAGCAGCTAACAAGGCAAGCCAGCTAACCACCAGCAAGAACAAGACAGGAAAGGTGAATTAAAACCATGTCTGACTTGAAAATGCATTTTGATGTTACGTAAGGGCCCTGTTCATGTTGTACAGAAATATTAATTGCATTGTGTGTTTGTTTAGAGGCACAAAGGCACTCTAAAACGTCCCTGTTTTAGCTCAGTGGAAGTTTGTACACGTAGCTACTCAGTGTTGCCTGCACCGATTCAGGTCGGGGGGGGTTTCAATCGAAAGTTCTTGCATATTTATAGCGATTAAAATTATCATAAAAATGCACTAGTACACCGTAACAGCCTTCCAATCAGGTGCGTTATAGTGGCCAAAGCAAGGTCATGTATATTTGGGTATCTTTTTCCTCCCCAGTTAAAAGACATCTTTAAGTTGTCCTCAGGGATTTTGGGAGGAAGGCAAGCTTTCACTCTGATGGGAATATTTACAACTTTAACATTTTTCATTTGACTGCAGTAAGAGACAGAGAAATAGAGAGATGAATGTAATGACGAATAAAAGAGGGCTTATAAGCTTATAAGATAGAATAAAAATTACAGGTCAGCTGACCCCAGCGTGTGAGATCCTGAAGTCAAACAGAGAATGCAGATGTAGCTGGTGGTATGTATGTGGCTGAGGGATGACGGGGAGAAAGACTAGTAAGAAGAACACTGCAGAACAAAAGACAACAAAGGCAGAGAAAGAAACACTGATGATTGTTCTAATCAGCCATCTTATCAGTTCCAAGATGTACAGTGAGTCAACAAATAAGTGTTAAAAAAGTTAAAACAATGCTGATATTTGATATCAACATACTTTTCTTTTTTTTTAAGTATAAAGAAATACTGGAATAAATAAAATCAGAACTATATAAATAAATTTGTACATTAATATTGTTAGTATTATTTATGTATAAATACATAAATAAACTAAATTAGTGATTGAATAAACAAATCCTAATAAATGTATAAATACAAGAATTAAAAAAAAAGATATACTCTGCAGCTTGTTGTGTTAATTAGATCATGCCTTAAACTCAGCATACTGAGGAACCTCAAAACACATGATTCTATTTTGTATAGGCTTTGCCCTCTAAGGGCTATGCTATAGGATTTATCCCTTCAGTTGTGAAGATTTTTCCTTGCGTCCAGCACGGGCCTCAACTACGTCCGCATTTACTGTATATACGTGAGGAAAATAAGTATTTGAACACCCTGCTATTTTGCAAGTTCTCCCACTTAGAAATCATGGAGGGGTCTGAAATTGTCATCGTAGGTGCATGTCCACTGTGAGAGACATAATCTAAAAAAAAAAAAACAGAAATCACAATGTATGATTTTTGAACTATTTATCTGTATGATACAGCTGCAAATAAGTATTTGAACACCTGTCTATCAGCTACAATTCTGACCCTCAAAGACCTGTTAGTCTGCCTTCAAAATGTCCACCTCCACTCCATTTATTATCCTAGATTAGATGTACCTGTTTGAGGTCGTTAGCTGCATAAAGACACCTGTCCACCCCATACAATCGTAATAATCCAACTACTAACATGGCCAAGACCAAAGAGCTGTCCAAAGACACTAGAGACAAAATTGTACACCTCCATAAGGCTGGAAAGGGCTACGGGAAAATTGCCAAGCAGCTTGGTGAAAAAAGGTCCACTGTTGGAGCAATCATTAGAAAATGGAAGAAGCTAAACATGACTGTCAATCTCCCTCGGACTGGGGCTCCATGCAAGATCTCACCTTGGGGGTCTCAGTGATCCTAATAAAGGTGAGAAATCAGCCCAGAACTACACGGGAGGAGCTGGTCAATGACCTGAAAAGAGCTGGGACCACCGTTTCCAAGGTTACTGTTGGTAATACACTAAGACGTCATGGTTTGAAATCATGCATGGCACGGAAGGTTCCCCTGCCTAAACCAGCACATGTCAAAGCCCGTCTTCAGTTTGCCAATGACCACCTGCACTTGAGATTTTTCACATTGTTAAGGCAACAAGTCTACCAGCAGTTAGAAAGAAGCTGTTGTGGGCCTTGCGAGTGGAGATGCTCTCTCTGGCCTGTGGGGTCTCAGGTTTTCTAAAACCTTCAACCTGAACACCGCCTGGGCTGGATGATGTTTGTCCCTGAGGATGCCTGTGCTTTCCTTGTGCAGCACTGCATGTAAAGTGTGTCCATGCAGGGAAGATTAGAGCTAATGATCCTCTCTGCAGTCTTGATGAACCTTAGAAGCAATTTCCTCTCAGTTATTGTGTTAAAACTAAAATCTATTAGCAACTTGTGAAACACAATGCACAAATGAATGCAGAGCGATTCCTATCTGTGAATGTATCTGTAAATGATTGCATTGATTTATATCTGTAAATCTGTGTTGTATCCATGCATCTTTGCAATTTGTCCTTTGATACCAACCATCTCATGCTTTTTGATAAGAGGACTACATAAAATAACGTTCCAAAGTTAGGCCATTTTCAATGGAGTCTTTCTCACTTCAAGATATCAGAATAAAAATTGATTTGTTATCATGTTTTACACTGTAGCTGTTGCCATAACTACAGATTTAAAATGATGTAAGTTATGTAATAATGTATGTTAAACTGTTGTGATGGTCCGGGTCAGCTGGCTGTGTGTTTTTGTTTTCTATTTTGGTTTTCCACTGTGCTCTCCTGTCAGTTTATTTGCTGGTCCTGCCTTTCTGTGTCTCCTTGTTTTCCCTCCTCCCCTTCCTGCCTTCACCAGCCAGCTCATCATCCCACCATCACCTCTCCCACTGTACACAACTGACAGACATCAGCTACAATCAAGCCAAGTATTTGAACCTTTTAATTTACTCACCATTTTTGCTTGATCGTTGATTCAGCCTTCATGGTGACACAAGCTCCAAGCTCCTCAAGATTGTGTTCTCTTCTTGCAGTCATTACTTCCATCCCTCCGTCCCCAGTCAGCTGGCCTCCTCCTCCAGTCCCCTCTGGCTCTGCACTACCTCTGCTCCTCGCCTCACCTCGCTTCTCCTCTCCCTGCTCCTTGGTCCCCCGGCTTCCATGGATGTATTATAAGACTTTACACAACATTCGTGCCCTATTTATTCCTATGAGAGTTGCTCGGTGGCGCAATTATCAGACAAGTTTCTAAGCTTCCGGGTTTACTTCTGTGATATGCAGCCCGTTGAACATGCACATTAGTGTTTCACCCACTTGCCCCGCCCACAACTTCCCTCTCGGCCTATACACTTTACACTGTGGTGATGCCACAGTTGTTTTTTTTAATCGCTTTTCTTGGCTCGAGGGAAGTTTTTCAAAATATAATTTTTTGACAGTGATTTATATGGTTGGCATTCCCTACAGCTGGTTGTTTTCTGATGGGCTCACTCAGTTATCAATGTCAGCTACAGTAGCCCTGATTCGATTAATCAAATTTTGCCTGAGCCCTTAAAAAGCCCTGCATCCTGCAATTCACCACCTCTCAAACTGTATGGTAGCCAGTGAATAAAGGATTCTTATTTAGCAAGCATATAAGAGAGACATTTGCATTCTGTGCTCCATATACCATAGCTTCTCTTTTATTCTCTTCACTGCCTCGCTGACCTCCTAATAGATGTCACATATGTAGGCTGAGGGAAACATTCTGGCTGAGTTATACCCCTGTTTCCCGTTTTCTTCGGATTGATTTAAACTCTAGGTCCTGTGAATCAGCCATAATGCACTGCCACTGTTTCTCAGATGTGTCACATCTCTATTCATGGGAGCCATTTGTAATAAGACACTAGTGGAGTCCTGGGAATCTATGGCTGCCCCGTGGGGAAGAGATTGGAGTGGACTGTGGACATTGTGCTGCTCATATCAGGAGTTTACCATCATTCTCCAGGAGTGGGTGGTTTCCGGCAAGCAGCTGCCACATGCTGACGCCGGTGAATCACTATGCCCCTATGAAATGCTGTCAATTCCTGACACTGACCCACTTTAATATCACCACACAGCCTCACGGACATACCTCTGCCATGCACTCAACATTTAGACAATTTTAGCAATCAAATTCTGCAGGAGAAAGGTAGTTGCTAGAAGACAGTGCTGATTAGTCTGACTATACGTTTGCTTGTTTTAGCCAATTGTAAGAAAGTAATGTATTATTGATTTGTCGTAGTAATTCTTGAGTGCTGAGCATAAGTCCCAAATGCACTAAAAGCGTCTGACGGTCGCATTTTGAAGTACACCTTTTGTTTTAAATGGCTGAATAGGCACCAAAAGCAACACGCCTTTCCCAACCTTGTTTTGATTTTGGAGCATCAAATGAGGGCCTAGCGTGACCAAATCTGCTTTTTTCTGCAGCCACTACATGTTTGTTTTTTTACGATGAAACCCGAGTTAGTGACCCTGGGAATCATTCAATCAATCAATTCTGTAGCGGTGTGCGCCTACATTCCATTGCAAAATGTAACGGCAGCGGAGTATCCAAAAGTTTCTTAAAAGGGCTTCTAAAAAGCCCTACAATAATAGTGATGATGGCATATATATAACTTATTAGCAATGTTTTTAGTGGCCTCAGCCTTCACTGCAGAAGAAAGAAAATCAATGATCTGTTTCTTGATTAAAGTGACTGCAGGATCGGTGCCTCTGGTCATCTATGCTTAAATGAGAATTCCAGTTGATTTCAACATGTAGCTCTGTTTTTTTAATGTGTAGTGCTGTCAGTTACAAGACAAATGACAACAATCGGTGCTGTCTACACCAAGTTACCCTCCTGCTAGATTTTGCACCCAACAAGCTTCAACAGTCAAGTTTTAAACTTGTTTTTAGCCTCTAAGCATGTTCAAAATGCTTACCATATCTTTCGAAACACTATTCAGAGCAACAGAAATGTTATGTTTAATGATCTGTCAGCAGAAGAAGATCTCAATGCCTAAATATTTAAACTGATTAACAATGGGGATGTGCTTCTAGACCTGACTGCTGCCTTTGATACTGTGGATCACACAATCCTTTTATCTCGCCTTGAACACTGTGTAGGTATCAAAGGTGTTGTCTTGAAATGGTTCCAGTCATACTTGACTGATAGGAGCTTCTCTGTTCATTTAGCTGAACACTCTTCGTCAGCTGCTCCTCTTACCTGCGGGGTCCCTCAAGGCTCTATTCTGGGCCCTATCCTCTTTTCACTGTATATGCTGCCACTGGGTTCCATTTTTCAGAAACATAACATGTCCTTTCATTGTTTTGCTGATGATGTCCAAATCTACTTGCCTATGAAATCTATAACAAAAGAGTCTGTGCAGCCATTGTTAGACTGCTTAAAGGAGGTAAAAACCTGGATGGAGTTAAACTTCCTCACTCTGAATGAAAATAAAACAGAAATCATCACGTTTGGACATTCGGACGCACTGGGTGACCCTTTTGGCATTTTGGGCCCTTTAGCCTCCCAAAATCAATCCACTATTAAAAATCTTGGTGTTATTTTTGATACATCATTTACTTTTAGTAAACAAATCAGTGCAGTTGTCAAGACCAGTTTCTTCCAGTTAAGACAAATAGCTAAAATAATGGCCTATCTTCCTTCAAAAGACCTTGAAAAAGTCATCCATGCTTTTATCACTGCTCGGCTGGATTATTGTAATTCTTTATATATGGGTCTACACCAGAAATCTTTAAACCGGCTCCAGCTAGTCCAAAACGCAGCTGCTCGCCTTTTAACTAAAACAAAAAAACGTGAACACATAACGCCGTTCTTGGCCTCCCTCCACTGGCTACCTGTCCGTTACAGGATAGATTTTAAATTTTATTGCTTGTTTTTAAGGCCTTAAATGGTTTGGCGCCATCTTACCTGGGTGATCTCTTATGCCATCATTCTCCAGTCAGAACGCTGAGGTCAACAAATCAGCTGCTCTTGAAAGTCCCTAGATCAAAGCTAAAAAATAAGGGCGATAGAACCTTTGCAGTGGGCGCCCCCTCACTATGGAACAACCTCCCCATGCATATCAAAGCTGCACAGACCCTACAAACGTTTAAATCGCTGCTTAAGACGCACCTGTTTGCTCTAGCTTTTAACCCTCGTTAACCTGGATTCGATGTTTTTAAACTGTTGTTTGTCTCCCTGTGATGTACTTTGGTTTTAGTAATCTTTACACTTGTTATATATGTATTTGACATTGACCCTGTTCAGCACTTTGGTCAACTGTTGTTGTTTTTAAATGTGCTATAGAAATAAAATTGACATTGACATTGACATTGATGTTGGCAGAGATAGTTGAGTTGCGGGCAGAGTCATTTAAATGAAGTAGTGCAGACTTTGACCAGTTAATTTTAAAGCCTGATAAGCTTCCATACTCCTTGCATAATGATAGAAGGTGAGGAAGAGACTGAGAGGGGTTCTCTAAAAAGACCAAAACATTGTCCGCAAATAATGATGCTGTGTGCTACACTGGTGACACCCTAATTGATTGGCGAATGGCTTGAGCCAGCGGCTCTACAGAGAGGACAAAGAGTGCATGTCTCAAGGCGCAACCTTGGCGTGAAGATCTAGAGACTGGAAATAAAGAGGAGGAGGTGTCCGGTTAAGACTCAGGCTGAGGGATTAGAATACAAAGCTTTGATCATACCAATGAAAGTTTTACCAAAGCCCATCACCTCTAAGACTGACCATAAAAATTCCACTCAAGTCTGTCAAAGGCTTTCATTGCATCAAGAGAAAGAAGTGACATTGGGGTCTTACTGTCCTCTGCCGCATCCACAATGTGAAGAAGGCGTCTAACGTTATCTGCTGTTAGTCTCGTTTTTATGAATACTGTTTGGTCATGGTTCACTAATTTTGACATATGGGACTCCAAACAACGTTCTAGGAGCTTTGCAAAGATTTTTATGTCAGCATTAAGCCGGCTCAGAGGCCAACAGCTAGAACACTGTAGGATCCTTATCCTTTTTCAGGAGTAAGGAAATCAAGGCTGTGTTGCATAAAATTCAGGGGGAATCCCATCAAAGCCTGGTGATTCTCCTTTTTGCATATTCTGTAGCTAGCGGATTCCTCTGTTGATAACTGAGGCAAGTCAAGCTGATTTAACCAGCTGTCACAGTGGGATTTATCCAAAGTAACCTCAGATTCATACAGATTGGAATAAAATGTCTGGAAGGATTTATTTATTTCAAGAGGGTTAGTTCTAATATTACCATTTGAAGAATTAATAGCGGGAATGTCTGCAAAATAATCCCTGGATCTTAATCTCATCGCTAGAAGGTGACTAGGTCTAGCGCCCTGAAAGTAATAGCGCTGTCTTGCTTTATGGATGAGGAATTCAGAATTCTGTTTCAGGATGTTGTTTATTTCCTTCTTGACTAATGATCATTCTAAAGCTATCTGGTCAAAAAAATTAGTGAGTGAGTCAGCTTCAATGTTTTGCCGATTCAGTGATGTAGTTTTGTGCGTTAGAGCAGAAAAGTATGGTGTTGCTCCAAATAAAACCATTTATCGTGTCCCACAATATCCTGGGGATACAGAGCCAACATTAATTTATCCAAATATCTGGAATTCTGCTATAAACGGAGTGATATAGGATTCAATTTTCAGTAATAAAGTATTGATGTGCCATCTAACTGCACAGTTGGCCAATTGTGGTGGTGCAAAGGACGCCTTTATGGTCAGATAATGCCATTGGAGGTAACAACGCTATCAATTGAATGAAATAATTGAGGGGATGCAAAAAGAATATCTATCCTGGAAAATGATTTACCTGATTACCTTAGAAGAAGGAATAATCCTTACAGATGGGATTAACGACAAGCCAAATATCTATAAACCCCAAGCTGCTGGCCCATGACTTCAGAGCATTTGTACCTTGATCCTGGCGCCTAGTGGCCTTCGCGTTCGACTGAACAATATTTGGGTCCCACAAAGCATTGAAATCTGCACCAACAATAAAAGAACAGTCTGTGATTGGTGAGCGTATTATAGAAATTGCCATCAAAAACATTAGGTGTGTAAGATGACACAAATGCAATTCTTCTGGTACAAACTTCTGTTGTGGAGATCACAATCCTGCCTGTATCATCAGACCAAGAGGACAACACTTTAAGTGGGAGATTCCGTTTGACAACAATGGCCATGCCTTTTGTTTTTGAGGTCGCTGATGAGGATGCAATTGTGTGATAGAACCTATTGGCTAAATGTCAACATTTCTCTTTTTAGTAAGCCCAGAGTGCTGGCTCGTTTATGAGGACCATTCAGTCCGCTACAATTCCAACAAAAATGAAAGATCCCCCATTATCAAAAAAGCTGCATTCTAAATGAGAGTACATGTGAATATTTCCTTTCATTTCGCTTAATCCTAACTACAAAGTTAAGTCCCTCAATACACAAAACATGTCAAACACAGAACAACAGACAAGACATTGCTACAGAAGGGAGAGAAGGGGGAGAAACATAGCCAGAGAGGCTAACATCTAAAGTAGGTCTGTGATCAAGATTGGCTACGGGCAGCAGAAATGGAACACTAGCTCATAAATATCTGGTTGTAAAAGCAACTGGTTCCACACTAAATTAACATCAGACTAAACACGTTTTCCGTCAACAGAAACAAGAAACAAAAAGCACAAAACACCTTGGAAAGGAAACTCTAGCCTAGCAGTGTCCCAGCTAACCTATGGAGCGTAGACTAGGTACTATGTTAAGCTAGGTCGACATAGCATTCAGGCACACAGTCTCTGTAACCATATAAGACAACAGTGCAACAAAGGTCAGGAAACATTAAGAGAAAAAGACAAACCAACGATTCATGTTCATCAGGCAGTTGTTTCAGTCCTGATCTTCCTCCACGCCGCCCTCCGTGACAGGATCCTAAGCGTCGGCTCTTCCCGCTGCAGTTGCAGGAGGAGGACGGGGCGTTGCCCGGTTTACATAGTCCTCAGCCTCCCCGGCAGAGGTGAATGCTATGTACTGGGCGCCGTCTCTGATCTTCAGTGTTGTCGGATAAAGCAGGAAAAAATCCATACCCTTGACTCGTGCTGAATCCATGGTTTGATAGAAGGTTTGCCGCCGCTTGACCGTGTAATCTGGAAGAAGAGAATTTTCCTACCCTGAATGACAAGCGGAGATCTGAAAGATGGGAAGGCGAATACTTGTTTGTGCTTCAAGGAGAAAGACCGGTATGTCTTTTGTGTTACGAGGCGGTGTCGGTTGGCAAAGAGTACAATCTGCGTCGACATTTTGACACCAAACACGGAGCTATATAAGGCTAGCTTTAGCGTACTTATAAGTACGCTAAAGCTAGCCTTCAAGAAAAGCAACAAATTGCCCAAGAATTAAAAGGCAAACTGCGGTCGCAGCAGAGTTTGTTCATGACATCCACAGCCAAAAACGAGGCCGCGGTGAAAGCTAGCTTCATTGTGGCTGAAGAAATCGGCCACGCTTCCAAGTCTTTTTCAGAGGGAGCGTTTTTGAAGCAGTGCATGCTGAAGGTCTGTGAGCAGGTGTGTCCCGAGCAGTTACAGACTTTTAATGTCAGTTTATCAAGAAACACCATCGCCGACCGAGTGAAGGAACTAGCAGAAAATCTTCCAACACAGCTGGCCGAGGAGACACGCAGCTACACAGCTTTTTCATTAGCTGTTGATGAAAGCACAGATAACACGGACACAGCGCAGTTATCCATTTTTATTATAGGTGTAAAGTCGGACCTCTCTATCACTGAGGAGCTGTTGGATGTGGCTGCAATGCATGGGACCACGACGGGACAGGACATTTTTGATGCTGTGGAGAAGTCCGTAAGTAAAAATGCATTGCAGTGGGAAAACTTGGTAGGATTAACTACAGACGGTGCACCGGCAATGTGTGGAGGAAAAGTGGGCTTGGTTGGACTAATGAAGGGGAAAATGCAAAAATTAACTGTCACACGCCTCTGATAACGTATCATTGCATTATCCATCAAGAAGCTTTGTGTGGGAAGGTGCTGGGGATGGAGGACATTGTGACCACAGTCATGAAAACAGTGAACTTCATTCGGGCGCGTGGCCTGAATCACCGTCAGTTCCAGCAGTTTTTGCTGGAGCTGGGCTCGGGAACACGGGGATGTGCTGTACCATGCTGAAGTGCGGTGGCTGAGTAGGAGCAAAGTCCTCAAGCGATTTTTTGAGCTCAGGGAAGACATTGCTCTTTTGCATTGCACTTGGTGTGTTCAAGGACTGGCAGCATCTCCTCATCAAAGACTAACCAAAAAACTTGACCAATATAGTTGTGAACTGAGTCAACCTTTATTTTGGTATTTTTAGTTGATTACATATTATTTATGTGTAGCTGCTGTTGTAATTATTTAATGTTTGCAGGTCATAAGACCTGCAAACATACACACATAAGTGTGTATGCAGACAAATTGTTTTCTATGCAACTGTAATTGTCACTTGAATAAGTTATAATAAATAATTAGTTATTTAACATTAAGGAGTAGTTACATTTATTTTACATTACATTCGATTACATTTAGTTACATTTATAAGTTACATCTGGCCCTTTGAGGACAGCCATTATGCTGATGTGGCCCTCGGTGAAAATGAGTTTGACACCCCTGCTCTATTAGATATTAAAACTGTAATAAATACTTTAAGTGGTATAATCTAATTAGGCCTAGAGTGTCTTCTTGTGGACAGCCAAGTGTTTTCTCCAACATTTGGGAACCACTTAGGCAGGGACCGTGAGAGATACTGGATAGCATTAGCACCTTCTATTCCCTCTTTCAGCCCGGCGATGCGGGTGTTGCATCTGTTTCTGTCCTCCATGTCTGCTAGCTTCCCCTCCAGCTCATGAAAAACGTGGCCATGACTGTCAAGAATACTTGCGTTGCTTTCCACGGTGGTTTTCAGGTTGTTCACATCAGCTCTGATAGAAACAAGGCTTGCAGTCAGAGACGCGAGCTGAGCATGTATAGCAGTTAGCTTGTTGTCATTGTCTGGAGTTTTCACCTTAGAAAAAAATCTGGCCCTTGGAAAAATGTAGTTGATGAACTGTTATAGAGGGAGAACGAGAGAGACAAGACAGTAGTACAGGTATTCTTGTCTTGTATATAGTACAAGGCTTAATGTGAATAATTGGGACTGATACCAATAGGATAATGTTAAAAGGTACAAAAATAAAGTAACCAAAGAATAAGCAACTAACTCAAAGTTAAATTGAAAAGATGGAGGCAGACAGGCACCCTGTTTTGTGAGAGCAAGGGATAGAATAAGGTTTTAGGAGATCAGACAAGTATGAAGGGGTGTTCTTCTGCCAAAAATATGGTTTACAACTTCTGCACTAGCTTTATACTTTAAGACAGCATATGTTAGGTGTAATCTGAGTTGTGGACTCGATTACACATGATAAATCTGGAGTAAAACAGCATAATTTAGTGAGGTGAGGAGTGTGGAGTGCGTCTAGCAACAATGGCAGAGGGTAACATCACTTTACAAATGCTGTGGGAAGCGGGGACTTCCCATTTTCTCCGACGCTCCATTGTACCGTTTATTTTTTTAGAAACAAAGAGACTTTGGACTAGTGGGCTGTAGGACCAAAGGGATTTTTTTTGGATTATTGAGAGGTTGGAACAATGGAGCGTTGGCGAAATGACATGGAACCGTAGGAAGCAGTCAGTGAAACCAAAAATTAACTTCTGATCAGACTGACAAAGATTGACATCCTCTTCAAACCCCCTTTTGTCCATCTTCTCTAACTTCCTAATTTACCCCAGTCAACCACTTCCCTCCTCCCACCCCACTTTGACAACTACTTTGTAAAAACAAAATAGATGACTTACACTCTTCATTCTCCACCACAATTCCTGAAATCATCTTTCCATCCATTCCATCCAGTTCTTTTTTATCTTTCACCCCTCTATCTGCAAATCAAATTCTTACTTTGATAACCTCTGCCTGCCCAACCACCTACCCCCTTGATCCTATCTCTTCTCACCTTTTCCAGTCCATTGCTCCAGACCTTCTTACTTTCCTCACCCATCTCAGTCCCTCCATGATTTTGCGATCACGCCAATTCACGCAAATTTAACCAATCCCTGTGAAATTGGTGCCACTCGCAATTTTGACCAATTCCAGCAGTCCTTGTTTCTGATATCAAGAAGAGACATGTGTGACTCAAACATCTCACATTTACCAACAAAATGTACAGCAAAAGATTGTGCTAAACATTTCAGACCATATTGCCAACCTGTATACATTTTAACATCAATGTACGCTGTAACAATTTTTAACTCTAAAGTTGCTGAAAGCTGCCTCTGTTTCAATCCTGTCAGCTCTCTACAGCGGGTGGGGCTGCTGCTCCGTTCCCCCTGCAACTGATGCACACACACACACAAACACGGTGGATGTAGGAAAAAACTGAGATGAGACATACAAGATGACCTAAATTGAGGACAGCTATGCTCGTTGTTGTAAGTGCAATGATAAGTTAAATAAATAATTTATCAAACCGTATGAATGTGTGTCACAGCCCAGGATAGGAAACTAACAAACAATGTAAAGATCAACAAGCCACTGAGCGATATGGTCATGTTTGATTCATTCAATAAATATATATATTTGTCTTAAATCCACCTACAATTTTCATATTATACCAACATTTGCCGAATCCTGACCGTTTTTGGCAAGGTTACAAGGCAATCTCAGCCCAGAGTAAGTTAACCTTTTTATTTTTAAAGATCTATACAAAACAATTTTTTTTTTTGCAACTTTCACTGTTTCATGCAACTTCATTGCAACCAACATACAAAAAACATTGCAACTTTGATCACATTTTTTTAACAAAAGCTCCTGCAAAATCAGACATTTTGGGCTGCAACAATCTTAAAAAAAAGCCGCGAAATGCCATCTCATCAACATCTCCTTGTCAACTGGCTGTTTCCCCAACACCCTCAAAGAGGCAAGAGTGAAACTACTACTCAAAAAACACCCTACTCGTTCGAGGTAAATAACTACAGACCTGTCTCCCTTCTTCCATTTCTATCCAAACTCTTGAGCATGCCATTTACAATCAACTCTCTACTAATCTTCACCAGAACAACTTTCTTGATCCCCACCAGTCTTGCTTTAAGGCTGGCCACTTACCACACTGTCACGGAGCAGCTTCACATTGCTAGAGCAATCTCTTGCTCTTCCATCGTCACCTTTTGGTCCTTTCTGCTGCTTTTGACACAGTAAACCACCAGATCCTAATTTCGACACTCCAGGATCTGGGTATCTCAGGCTCTGGGCTCTCTTTGCTCACATCTTACCTGGCAGATCAAGCCTACCGGATAACTTGGAGAGAGGATCTATTTTAGAACCTTGTCCACTCAAAACTGGGTTCCTAAAGGATCAGTCCTGGGTACCCTCCTCTTTTCTATGTATGCCAAATCTCTCGGGTCTGTAATTCCCCTGCACAGCTTTTCTTATCACAGCTATGCAGATGACACCCAATTAATTCTCTCCATTCTCGAGTCTGAAACACAAGTAGCAACACATATCTTGGCCAGTCTGACTGACATTTCTTCTTGGATGTCCACACACCATCTGAAACTCAACCTTGGCAAGACTGAGGTCCTTTTCCTTTCATGGAAGGGCTCTCCTACCAAGGACTTGACTATAACAATTGACTCTGTGGTAGTCCCCACCCAGACTGCTAGAACCCTGGGTGTGACACTTGAGGACCAACTTTCCTCTTTCCTTTACTGCCAACATTTCTGCAACTATTCAATCGTGTAGATACATGCTGCATAATATCAGATGGATAAGTCCCATTCTAATGTAGAAGACAGCTCAGGTTCTGGTTCAGGCTCTAGTCATTTAAGGTCTAGACTACTGCAACTCCCTCCTGGCTGGCCTGCCTGCATATGCCATCTGGCCCCTGCAGCTCATTTAGAATGCAGCAGCTTGACTTGTCTTCAACCTCCCCAACACTAGACTGTTTGCAGTCCTGGCATGTAAATGGTGGAATGAGCTCCCTATTGACATCAGGACGGCCGAAAGCCTACACATCTTCCGCCAAAGGCTAAACTGCACAAAAAGTGTGTATATATATATATACTCTTCTCTTGACGCTGCACTTTCACATGGCTCTTTGTAGTTTTGTTTATTTAAAGCTAATGTACTTACACTTGCTACGTGTTGTCTGGAGTTTGTACCTTCAGGGTTCAAAGCATTTAATTGGAAGTCGCTTCGGATAAAAGCGTCAGCTAAATGACATGTAATGTAATGTAATGCAATAGACGGCTGTCCAACCTGCTGCTTTTTGGCGTGCTGGAGGGAGCAGAGAGGAATGATACAGTGCCATTTGTGAGACACATTAAAAACACAAAAAGCTTAAAAAGGACTGGGTATGTCTAGTGTATTTAACTGTAAAAACAGAGGTGTAGCAATACTAATACATAAAAATGTATGGCAACACTTTCTATGAAGCATTAATGCCCTTTAAACAGTTGTAATGTATCTTCTCCTTATAACGCTCTATAAGAATTATAAGTAGTATAAGTATTCATGAATAACCATAATGCTTTACTATAAAAATATAACAAAATGCATTTTTATAATGATGTATAAGGTCAAGTATAATGCTTGATAATTCCTGGTCACTTTGTGTCTATAATGCATTTGTAATGAGTTTATAATCTGTTTACAAAAATAATCATAACACATTAAAAAGCCATTTTATATTGACTTATAAGGTCAGGTATCATTATATATTATATATCTGTACAACAACTTTTTGGTAAATAATGGACATTTCACCAATGTAAAGTAAAGACTAAAATTGACTTAAATTATAGATAATACCTGAAACCATTTCTACTACACATGTAGCTGTAAATAACATCATACCAGACAATAAGTACCCTACTGGTTGTCATGATGTCATCATGGGAACTACCATCAAGTTGGAGCTGAACATCAGCTCCCTCATCAAGAGAGGATGTACTTCCTGCGGCTGTTGAAGAAATTCAACCTGCCAAAGACAATGAAGCTGGTGCTGTTTCAATCCTGTTGGCTATCTGCAGTGGAAGGGGCTGCTGCTCAGTTCTTCTGCGACTGACGTGCGCACAACAATAACAATAATACACACACGGCGGATGCAGGAAAAACCAGATGAGATGTACTGGATGACCTATATTGAGGCCAGCTACACTCGATAATCCTGTAACAGCAGGAAACTCTAAAGTCGCTAAAACTGCTGCTGTTTCAATCCTGTCGGCAATCTGCAGCAGACGGGGCTGCTGCTCAGTTGTACAGGAAAAAGTACACAGAAAGAAGTAAGACAGGTGTTGGAGCTAAATCCTGCTCCGGTCTCAGGGTTCAGTCAGTTAGTAGTCAGAATCTCAGATGTTGATGTTGAATCCTTTTAATTACGTAGAATATTTTAGAGGGAAATACAGAGTCAAGCTAACACAGCTCTGCCCCAAATTTTTCTGGCTCTTTGGCTCTTGCACCCCTAGTCTTATTCATTAAGGGTGGGGTCTCCAGGTCACAGTGATGTGTCTGTCTGCTTATTTCGTTATCTTTTCAGTTGGAATGTGACTGAAGGTTTATGATCCTCAGTTCAGGACTTGCAGAGCAAAAGATCAGTGGGCTGTAAAAGAGGGACTGAAACCAGATTCAGGAAGCGTCCCTAACAATCAATTCTGCTTCCAACACATTTAGGAGAGCTGGATTGTAATGGAATGTACCAGAACATCTTATGTTATAGAACAGAGTATTGTAAAACAACTTGATCAACATGTCTTCATTTATGTTGAAATAATACTTTTGCCTTTTGGCTTAAATGTATAATCTATATTGCAACTCACACACAGTGTTTATACACATATAACCTTTTAAATTCCAACACAGGACAAAGTATTGTTCTTTCTCCAGTCACACCCCTTCCAACTCACAGTTATCCTTCTCGTCCAGATCCAGTGCTACCAGTGATATCTTTAACTTACTAGTAGTCCTTTTGGTGCCTTATTCCTGTTTTGTCTGGTAAATTTAGCTAACTGTACAGACGGCATAGAGGGGGCACAGGGAACACTAACGGAGGTGTAACGTTACAGGTGGCCGCTGTTGTTTGACACAGGTGTCTGGGTTTGTTTCCCGACGGTTCAGTAAACTGCCGTTAGCACCGGAGTGCTGACCGATATTGTTGCTAGCTGGCTGGGGGCTGACTGTGGATGTGTCCCCGGCCCAGGGCTGTAATGATAGTGGATGGTTGCTAGCTGGCTGGGGGCTGACTGTGGAATGTATGTGTCCGCGGACCGGGCTGTTGTCAGCTCTCAACCCAACTGAAGCCTCGCAGCGCCGGCAGACTAAGGCAGACAGACAGGGGTGTGCTAGCTAGCTAAATTACCTCATCCTTAGTCGTCTATCTATTAGGGATGAGCCGGATACTCGGCTGAAACGAGTATCGGATAAAGCACTTTTGCCGAGTACAAGTATTATACGAGTAATGCGAGTCAATATCTGTACTTGGATTGAATAAAAGTCTCTATTAACTGTGTCTGTGTTCTGTGATAGGCTAGTCACAGTGCTAGTCACAGCGCCCCTCCCCTAACCTATTCTATGATAGGCTAGTCCCAGCGCCCCTCCATACACACACAGATTCCTTCTGTTGCTGTGTCCGACCGGCTGTCCTCACGCACACACACACTCAGAACACGGAGAAGTGAACAGCTCTCTCCCTCAGGTCCGCGGGGCTTTTCCGTTAACATTTAGGGTTTCTTCAAGCTTCAGGTTTGTTTTATACTTTGGTTCAAACTAGTACTTAGTAACCAGGAGACTTCTGGTAACTGTGGGGTTTGTTCAGACATAGTGCTTGGTAGAATGCGACTCGCGTTGCATCTCTGCCGTCGGAGTTTTTTTTTTTTTTTAAACTGCCTGCTGGCTCTAACCAGTTTTTTTGAGTGTCTGAAACTTTCTTGCTGTGTTTTATAAAAAAAATAAAAGGCAGATGCGGTATAAATAAATAATATTACAAACTAAGATACACACACAAACACATTCCAACCCCCCGCCCCCCTCTCTCTCTCTTTGTTTCTCTCTCTCTCTCTCTCTCTCTCTCTCTGTATCTCTTACTCACTCACAGACACACACACACTCACACACATACCTGGTGTGAAAATAAAAAAAAACAAAAAAATGTATCACACTGATCATAGAAAAATAAAAAGTTAAAAAAAAGAAAGTTATATTATTGAGTATGAAAACTCTTGTTCATTATATTTTACTTAATAATTGCAACCGCATTGTTGTATTTATTGTTGCAAAAGTTGTTTTGTATATAGTTTGTTTGTTACCATGACAACACCACTGATCTGAAGCTCAATGCTGATGCTGTCATGGAAATAGTTTTCTAATCAGCAATAAATATAACAATTTCTGATCAACCCATATCAATTGCATTAAATCTGCCCACTTCCGTGTTAGGCCCCGCCCAGTCCCAGTACAGATACGGATACAGATAATTCATGTGGTGAACAGATACAGATACAGATACAGATAATGCTGTAGTCGCTCATCCCTACTATCTATACAGTTGACGTTACTGATGAATTTGTGGGTTAGCCCAGAGTTGTTAACAGTGGTTAAGCAATCATACATCATGTACCATACATACATAATAAATTAGCTTGTTGGATGGTGTCGTAATATTACGTTACCTACCAAGAATTACATTAGCATTAGCATTAGCTACTTGTCAACTAGCACCTTTACAGTAGGCACCAAAGCACTTTTCCTCTTCCATGTTCCCCCTTACAGGTTGGGAGCGGAATTGTTACCAATATTCTTATGTCTCATTCCAACGAGTTAATGAACCACTGAAACAATTTTAGAATATTTGTGTTTGATTGATCAACATTGAAATCAACCCAAAAAAAAAGAATCAAGGTTTGTATCGAATTGTGGGTCAAAAATCGTGAACCGAATCAAACCAAAGTTTGGTGTATCGTTACAGCCCTAATAAATGCACAGGTCAAAACCAAATATAGCTCTTGTCAAGAAAATGTACAGGTACTTAGACCAATTTACATTCATTATATAACAATAAAATATACTCATTCCCTAAAACCTTTTCTATATGTCTGTCTTTGTATAATGAATGAAGATTAAGACTACTAATGCAATATACAGTACTGTAACACATAAACCTTCTTTTGTCCCAATGTCCCCGGTTTTCACTGTGACTGACAGACCCAAAATTGGGATAAAAAGCATTGACCAAACGGAGCCAATAGTCGCACACTGTACACACACAGGCTCAAGACAGCCAGAGCCAGCGCTGCTCAGAGCTCAGAGATGTTTTAGAAAGCCGTATTTTACAATGCTAAAATTACTGATTATTTACATGGAGTCTGGTGGGTTAAGCGAACGCAAAATCCTTTCCATAATGTTGTCAGACACTGAGTCTGACAACATTATGAGTCAGTAGCAAAACAAGCACTTTTATGAATGTAAATACAAGCTGGGCAATTATCTTATTAACTTACATTGTAACTTGTTTCTCTGCTGCCGACTGCAGCAATCTCGTTTAATGCTGGGTCAATGTCATCGGAAAATATTTCCTCAATAATTTATATTGTATCTGATACTCAATGAGCTGTTGCAGAAACAATCCCAGCCTGAGGCAATAAAGCAAAAGCTGTCAGATAAATGTAGTTCAGTAAACATTACAACACATTAGAATGTGGCCTACATGAAATGTTATCATATTTACATTATGCATAAATCTCTGCACACCCATTACTCTCTGTGAAATACCTCACAAACTCTTCACTCAACACATACATAAGTACAACAAGCGGTTCCCGAGTAATCCAATTTGGAATTGCAACAACATTTCTACATAGACATCACAGACATCTTTGTAAATTGCTTAGCCAGTGTATCCCACCATAATGGTTATTATATTGCCACATTCCAGACAATCCCACTTACTTATATACAGTGAGGAAAAAAAGTATTTGAACACCCTGCTATTTTGCAAGTTCTCCCACTTAGAAATCATGGAGGGGTCTGAAATTGTCATTGTAGGTGCATGTCCACTGTGAGAGACATAATCTAAAAAAGAAAATCCAGAAATCACAATGTATGATTTTTTAAAGTATTTATTTGTATGATACAGCTGCAAATAAGTATTTGAACACCTGTCTATCAGCTAGAATTTTGACCCTCAAAGACCTGTTAGTCTGCCTGTTAGTCTGTCTAAATTAGATGCACCTGTTTGAGGTCGGTAGCTGCATAAAGACACCTGTCCACCCCATACAATCAGTAAGAATCCAACTACTAACATGGCCAAGGTCAAAGAGCTGTCCAAAGACACTAGAGACAAAATTGTACACCTCCACAAGGCTGGAAAGGGCTACGGGGAAATTGCCAAGCAGCTTGGTGAAAAAAGGTCCCTCGGACTGGGGCTCCATGCAAGATCTCACCTCGTGGGGTCTCAATGATCCTAAGAAAGGTGAGAAATCAGCCCAGAACTACACAGGAGGAGCTGGTCAATGACCTGAAAAGAGCTGGGACCACCATTTCCAAGGTTACTGTTGGTAATACACTAAGACGTCATGGTTTGAAATCATGCATGGCACGGAAGGTTCCCCTGCTTAAACCAGCACATGTCAAGGCCCATCTTAAGTTTGCCAATGACCATTTGGATGATCCAGAGGAGTCATGGGAGAAAGTCATGTGGTCAGATGAGACCAAAATAGAACTTTTAGGCCATAATTCCACTAACCGTGTTTGGAGGAAGAAGAATGATGAGTACCATCCCAAGAACACCATCCCTACTGTGAAGCATGGGGGTGGTAGCATCATGCTTTGGGGGGGTTTTCTGCACATGGGACAGGGCGACTGCACTGTATTAAGGAGAGGATGACCGGGGCCATGTATTGCAAGATTTTGGGGAACAACCTCCTTCCCTCAGTTAGAGCATTGAAGATGGGTTGAGGCTGGGTCTTCCAACATGACAATGACCCAAAACACACAGCCAGGATAACCAAGGAGTGGCTCTGTAAGAAGCATATCAAGGTTGGCGTGGCTTAGCCAGTCTCCAGACCTAAACCCAATCTTTGGAGGGAGCTCAAACTCCGGACACCTGACTGATCTAGAGAAGATCTGTGTGGGGGAGTGGGCCAAAATCCCTTCTGCAGTGTGTGAAAACCTGGTGAAAAACTACAGGAAACGTTTGACCTCTGGAATTGCAAACAAAGGCTACTGTACCAAATATTAACATTGATTTTCTCAGGTGTATTTTATTTATTTTATTATTTATTTGCAGCTGTATCTGTTGCTGTATATCCTACAAATAAATAGTTAAAAATCATACATTGTGATTTCTGGATTTTTTTTTTAGATTATGTCTCTCACAGTGCACCTTTGATGACAATTTCAGACCCTTCCATGATTTCTAAGTGGGAGAACTTGCAAAATAGCAGGGTGTTCAAATACTTATTTTCCTCACTGTATGTATGTAATATGGAGGACCATGTCTTTCATATTTAAAAATAAATACAGAAATAAATAAATGCTCAATAAATAAATAAGCACACAATTAATTGCCCCAAAAAATACAATGAAGAAATAAATGTAGGTAGAAATTAAATTATACAGTGAGACATAAATGTATATATCTCTTTTAATTAGCTTCTTTATTTATTCACCTTTGTAATAATTACCTTATTTATTTATTGTCCGTTATAATCTTCAACTTTATTTATTCCTTACTTATTTTTTAAATGTATTTATTTCTGTGTGTGTTTAATTTTTTTGTCTGTTTTATTCTTCCGATGCATTTTCTACCCTATTTATTTTCACCCCTGGTATTTATTTCTGCCTGTCACTTTTACATTTCTGCCTGTCACTTTTACATTTCTACATGCATTTCTGCCTCATTATGCAAATGAGGAGGGGCTGGTCTTAAGGGGTTAACTTCTGCCCATTGGTTGGTTAGCATTTTACTCCCTCGGTCAAATTTACATGCCACCGGCCACAGACACAACACAGATGGCTAGCTACGGTGAAGTTGTCAGTGAGCTGAGGCATTTAGCAACTGTTTTTGAAAACAATGCTAACGTTATAAGTATTGACTTTATAATTTTCGTTTAGACGCTATGACAGAACGTGTGTTTCAGTCAGCGGTGTCGTGCCAATGTACTCGTGTATCCCCTGGCCGCGGGAGCGCGCATGCACACAGAGCGGAGCTTCTGCTGCCCTTCGAATTGTTTAACTGCTGCACTTTGAATTAAACGGAACAAACAGCGACGTGGAAGACTCGGCAGGGTTACCATAGTAACAAGGGTCTCAGTTAACTACATAAATACGTGTATTTGTCTGTTACATTAAGGCGACGTGTCAAATGTTTATAGCGTGGTTTAATATCGAGTGATAGGCGTATCCTCCCTGTCCCTGTCTACCATATGAGTTACAGAGGAGGTACTCAAATATCAGGCCGTTTTTTCACCTGATATTTGGGTATCCCCTATGTAACTTTTGATAAACAACAGCAAACCTCTCCAAATTGTGTCAGGTTGTTTATTGTGACCTATTAAACACACAAAATAACACCCATGATGACAGGACAGACCCTTTGCATGTTAGGGATGGGATACATAAAATATCAGGTGAAAAATGATATTGATATTGATATTGATGATAGTCCTTCATGCAGTGCCATCACATAGGTTACACACACACACACACACACACCGCCGTGAGGAATACTAATCAACCTGTTCGCCGTTAGAAGCGGCGCACAACTTAGGACTTCTCCATCCTGAGACGTCTCCGTTGGATTTATTCTAAACATCCACCTGCTAAATTTCATCGGGTTTTTGTAGTGCAACCTTCTTTGAACGAACTGCGGCTGTTATCATTCTGTCTCTTCTGATGTGCGACAGGAAGCCAGAGAGAGGAGTGGATTTGGAGACAGACAACCCACTCCCGGGCCGCTTCTAGCAAGGGAAACCCCCCACGCGTTGCGCGCCTGGATCGCCAGTAGAAATTCGCGTCGCGGAGTGCGTGTGCATATGCGTCTGGCACTAAATGTGTGTGTTCGTGCACGGCAAAGCCCCAGGCTCCGTCCTCAACAGTTGCTACCGGAGCGAGAGGAGAGGTGGAGAGCGAGAGATAAGAGACTGAGAGGCAGTCATGTCAGGTGAAAAATGATATTGATATTTTATGTATCCCATCCCTAACATGCAAAGGGTCTGTCCTGTCATCACTCGGTGGAACAGACAAATACACGTATTTATGTAGTTAACTGCACCTGTTAGAGAGTTCCATTTAATTCAAACTGAGGACAGAAGGGCAGCAGAAGCCCCACTGTGTGCATGCGCTCAGCCCCAGGGGATCTGCTCCTGACATGCAGTCATGTCAGGTGAAAAATGATATTGATATTTTAAAAACAGTATCCCATCCCTAACATGCAATCTGGGTCTGTCCTGTCATCACCGATAAAATTAAACCAACCAATGGGCTATAAACCCCTTTGACCAGCCCCTCCTCATTTGCATAACAGAAATGCAAATACATCGGGCTGGATTTTTTTTGTCCGTAGTTAACTGAGACCCCTGTTACATGAGCAGTAAACCCTGCCGAGTCTTCCAGGCATTAAGATATTTGTTCCAGCCCGACCCGATTCAAAGTGCAGCAGGTAAAATCGCATTTGTTTCTCATACTAATGACAGCTCCGCTTTGTTTGTGTGGAAAGCCCGCTTTTATTAAGCAATTGTAGGAAGGCATTCGAAATGTCAACAGATGAGCGCATCAATGCACAGCTGACTTTCCTTCTGTTTTAGAATCTCCTAAACGAAAAATTATAAATCTCAATACTTATGGAGTTAGCATTGTTTTCAAAAACAGGAAATGCCTCAGCTCACTGACAACTTTACCGTGTTTTAAATTCAAAATCTGTGTTGTGTCTGTGGCCGGTGGCATGTAAATTCGACCGAGGGATCCTTGCTAACCAACCAATGGGCAGAAGTTAACCCCTTAAGACCAGCCCCTCCTCATTGCATAATGAGGCAGAAATGCATCCTCTAGTAGAAATGTAAAAGTGACAGGCAGAAATGTAAAAGTGACAGGCAGAAATAAATACCAGGGTGAAAAAATAAATAGGGTAGAAAATGCAACGGAAGAATAAAACAGACAAAAAAATTAAACACACACAGAAATAAATACATTTAAAAAATAAGTAAGGAATAAATAAAGTTGAAGATTATAACGGACAATAAATAAATAAGGTAATTATTACAAAGGTGAATAAATAAAGAAGCTAATTAAAAGAGATATATACATTTATGTCTCACTGTATAATTTAATTTCTACCTACATTTATTTCTTCATTGTATTTTTTGGGGCAATTAATTGTGTGCTTATTTATTTATTGAGCATTTATTTATTTCTGTATTTATTTTTAAATATGAAAGACATGGTCCTCCATAATGTAAAGCTGTTCACTGCTCCTAATATTTAGGATGGGTTCAAATGCAGTAATTGAATTACACTACATACATACTGTGTATGTTTTATTTTATTTTATTTATTTTGTTAAACAATGTGTTGTACTTTATCATGTGTTCGTCATATGCAAATTAAGTTAAAGTATTCCGTTCAAAAGGACAACAATTCCCTCTGAAATTCAATGCAGTAGAAACAAAATGGAAATAAAGTATAAGTGCAATACTCAAGTTTATATACTTAGTTACATTCCACAGCTATATATCACATACACACATGGATTCTGAGATCAAATGAAATCAGAGGTTAAAATGCTGTGAAATGAAATTTTGCGCAGATAGATTGCCTGCGCCCACTATAAAAACCTTCTGTCTTTTAAGTCAAACCTACATCCTGCTGTACAATCAGATTTCTTCTGATCACTAGAAACATTTGGTCTGACTCATGGTCTTACTGACAGCCAACTCCCAGAGCAACTTAGAAAACATAATAATTTATTGAAATTATTGACCAATGTATATACTGGAATACAGATAAGAAACATTTCTGGAACACTGTATGGACAGGTAAATTTAGGCTACAGCTTATATAGGTTCACTGAAGTGCATACAGTACATATGTATGGACTATCTTTGTGAAACACACTTTCAAGCATAACTTGCAACACGTCAAACAGCAATGTCCTCTGTATGGGGAGGGGGATTCTTTCTTCAGGTCAATGAATAACCATCACTCCACAAAATGCACAGAAAAAAAACGTTGCAACACCTGGACTGCAAATATAGACAAAAACCCATCTTATACATCTGTAGCACTCTCTCTTATTATATTTATTAATACCTAATTTAAATTTATCATAATAATTTCACTTACAAAGCAGAACAATCCATTTCAGAAAGTCCTTTAACATGCCATCTGGAGAGATCTGCGGATTTCTGCTAAAATTAATCCGCAAAGCATGTGAAAGTACAGTATAAGTGAAATTATAATTATCTGGTATATAGTCTGAGAGAATAGATAGATTTTAAGTCTGAATATGAGACTTCAGTACTTTGTTGCACGGGGGCATCTTCCTCTTGTCCGACTGATCAACATTGTTGATTAGATCGAACGGAGGTTTATTTCTGTCATGGAAGTTATAGGATAGAGTGCTGCGATTATCCAATTTCAGTCCGGGTACAAAAGGAAGCCGGAAAATGTGCTGTATTTGTTGTTGTTTCCTCCATGTGCTTTGCCGCCGTCCAGTTTGACATAAATCTCGTCTCCGGAGTCCAGATGCAGGACGACGCTGTTGCTGGCATAGTCGTAGTTCTGGTCGGCGTCCTGCGCTATTGCGCTGGCACGGACCTACAAATTAAGACAGAGAGCTTTGAGTATATAACGCTCCTTGCTCCTGCAGGCAGACGATTTGATGATTTTACAGCAGGACCGTCCGAACACAAGTGCGCGCTGAGCATAAAATAATTTAAATCAATAAACCCCTGGCATTTATGCCACAGTTCTCGACAAAGCTGGAGCATTTAGCATGTAAAGAGTATTGACTAAACGGGATAAAATAAAGAACCAACATCCAAACCACAGTCATGGACTTCAGGTTACCTTGAGTGCGCTGTGCATATAGACCCTCTTTTGCGCAAAGGAGAGCTGATTCACACACGAGGAATTTGTTTAATCAGCACGTACATACCGCAAGGTTTAAAGGCAGGCTACACAAAATGATTTAGCCTACCTGTCCGTTTTTGCATAAGTCTGCCCACATGCTTGTCCCGTCTCCTCCGCGCATCAGCACATGATAGGTGAAGTAGTAAATCCCAGCCACTTGGCAAGTGAACTTGCCGGTTGTCGGGTCATAATGGTTCCCCAGGTTCGTGACAACGTCGTCGAACCTTAACACTTCGTATCCCTCGTGAGGATTTTTTAGACCCACATAAAATGCCATCTTTGCCCCGATGATAGCAGAGCCGAGCTCTTCATTGGTGTCGGTCCGCGCTGTGCCCACTGCCATGGGAAGCCCCGTCTTTTCAGAATCTCCTCTATCCCCCGGCGGCCCTTTCGGACCCGGCGGCCCCGGTTCGCCTGGCGGCCCCCTCGGCCCGGGTTTCCCCGGCCGACCCGGTTCACCTTTAGTCCCTTGAACAAAGGTCGGAGAAGGGACTGCGCTTAGCTCCTGCATGACCTCCAGAGCCGTGGCGCTCGGTTTGGGGTTATACGGGTCACAGATCATCCGACAGGTGCCCATCATCTCGTAGTGCGCATCGGTTCTGGAAGTTTGGACCAGCAGGGGAATCGTGATGATGAGTGCCAAAACCATGACGATGCCAACCACAGCGGCGACGATTCTGTTCCTCTGGAGGGTCCGAGAAGCGAGCGCTAAAACGTCCGTTTTGCTTTGAGACCTAATGGTGGAAGGTAGTATGGGCTAACAACCACGGAAAACTGAGACTGGACCCAAACTGAGTCACTCAACCCCAAAGAGAGAGAGAGAGACCCTGCAGCGTTTAGCGCGGTGCCAGTGTCACTTGGCGTCACACAGTTGACAAGGGTAATATTCGTTTTGGCATGGCTGGCCACGCGGATCTCCGAGCAGAAGGAGGCTTCCAGCGGTTTTTGTTCGTCTGGAACAAGAGATATGCTGACGTAACAAGTTCAGGGCAACGCCTGTTGCAATTTGGATTTAGACTACAGCAATAATCATGTCATCTGTATTTATGAATTATAAATCCCTCAAGGAAAAGGATCAGGAAGCATTACTGACACTTTGAATTTCTAGCAGACTGTGAGACAGTTCCTCTTTTATCTCGCTACTTTATAGAAAAATCATCTTAATGATGTTTCTCAAGGACAAAGGGGCTGAATAAATTACTGGTGTTGTTCTAAACTACAATCTGTAAGAAAATGTGTTTCCACTTTTTGAGATATACAAGATTTTATGCTAAATTTATTTTATGTGCCCAACATAATATAAACATAACTAGCCTTTTTAACGTTTGTTTCAACAAAAGTTATTTTATAATAAGTTATGATCTATCTTGATACAACACATCTCTATATACACAGTAATGAGCAGGTCTGTCATATAAATACAGATACGTATTGCACCTCTCATCATGAGGGAAACGCCTCATGATGAATAAGCTTGCAAGAACAATTTCAGTGTCTTCTGTGGTTTTGAATAAGATTTTCAGAGAAAACCTTGATGACAGGGGCGCAGCCATATGCTGTAAACATTCGGGGCTTAGCCCAAACCTAGGGGGTTCGGGGACATGCTCCCCTGGGCAGATTTCTTTCCCCAATTGTACATATTGAATCCACATCCACAGTCTCAGCTTTCCTCTCAGACCCAGATTGTTGCAACTCCAAGACTGTACAAATGTATTTATGCATTTATGTATGTATGCTGACATATTCAAAAACACCATTTTATAAGAGGCAAAAAATAACACATTTATACGACATCAAACTTGTGGGTACCTATAGATGCCATTTTCATTCAGATATATTGAGGTCAGAGGTCATGGCAATGGCATTTGTTTGGGAAGTGTAGGCTCCAGGAAAAATCAAGATAGCTCAGCTTTGATTATTCTTGTTTTAATCAATCTCTTTTTTTTAACCTTTATTTATTCAGAGAAGGTTCACTGAGAGGAAGCCCCTCTTTTGCACTCTGATCACATTCACACAGTTATACAAACCTGGAAATCTAACCATTTTGATAGTTTTGGTTTTACTTGTCCAGGTTTAGAGATATCTATCAGTTTGCTAGGTTTAGAATAATTTTGATGTACACTTTTGTGTCTTATTATTATTATTATTAATAAACTGTTTGCACTGAAATAAGTAAGACAACTTTGAGTCTTTGTTATGACTATAGACTTTGTATTACATTCCACCTTGTGTTTAAGTGGAAGAAATCGGGTTAACACATCATGAACATCAGTCTCCTACTGAAAACATAACGACCTTGCAAAATAGCATGGCGAGAAAATGTAAGGTTGTTACATTATTTTGAAGATTTTTTGCGGCAAAACAGTTAGTTCTTGTATTGCGAGAATTAAATCAGCATACTTCACTGTAGCCTACTGCCAGACATTGCACGATCTAGCAGGTAAGACAGGAATAGTTTGAAATTGTGTTAAATTGAATAATAGGGTTGACTTGAATAGTTAATGTACATATACGGGCAATTTATAATTCAGAAATAATCTTACCAAGACCGTCTTGTTTTTTACCCGTTATGAGAGCCGCGCAGACCCGTTATGAGAATTGATCTGCAATGCCTGACCGGGAAAAATATATAAATAAATAAAAATAGGCTGTCTTGAACCCAAACCCGATTCAACCCAAAGTTAGCATAGCAAGAATCGGTTGCTGCAATCATGCTAGTCTACACTTGTGTACACACACACACACACACACGCACGCACACAGACAGTAAAATGATTATTGTCTATACATTATTGTATCATCGATTGTCTTCTATCACTGTGATCAGGTTAGGCCACTGACCGAGAAGCTGCACCCTCTTGTGTGTGTGTGTGTGTGTGTGTGTGTGTGTGTGTGTGTGTGTGTGTGTGTTTATGGACACAAAGAGTACGGTGGCCGACAGGGGCAAAACGCCCTGCAATTTAAGAAAACACATGCAAATAGATAAAACACATGCAAAATAAGAAAACAACTTCATTAATTTGACAAAACATATGCAGCTAGTTTGAAGCTGCAAATACACACAACACAACCAAATACACAAACGTGCTGTAAATACACACAACACAACCAAATACACAAATGCGCTGCAAATACACACAACCAAATACACAATGCGCTGCAGATACAGAAGCGATGCAAAGAAAAGCAGATGCAACAAAAAAAAACGCTGCATACAGATTACACAACGGAAGTTCTCCAGGCCTCTAGAGGGAGCAGTTAAGTGGAACAGCTGATCTTCAACCCCATAGGCAGAGAGAGAGAGAGAGAGAGAGAGCCAGGACTCGTTCAATCCATAGAGTGTATATTAGTAAATATTATTAATATACTATCAATAATAATAATATACAGTCATGGTTCAATCTCAGAATGGTGTGGAACAGTGTGCTACTGCAAATATTAAGTCTATATTCTGGTTTGGTGGGTGTGTCTCGGCTAAGGTCACAGGTGATACTCAATCAGCAGAGACGTGTATGTAAGATCGTGGTAATAAAACATTTAAAACTGCATTAGCGTTTAACATTGACGTTTGTTTAAGCCATTTTACATGAGGGGGAAAAGGTTTGTCCAAAAGATGCATCACTGAAGTGTAGGACTCCTCAAGTGTCAACGATTACCAACAAAATTGTAATTAAGACATCTGCTGAAAAAGTTTAATTCGTTAGCAGAATTGCCGTACTGATAAGTTCAAAAACATCCAAAACAAAGACAGACCGGACCAAACACGAGCTTTTATTTTGAAAAGTCAAAGCTCGGTGACGGCAACAGCTGGGAGGACATGAAACAGGAGCATAGACTATATATTATTAACATATTAAATTAATAATATTAATTTAATATACAGTCTATGGACGGGAGGCATGAGACGGGAGGTCGGTCCGTGTACAATTTGATAGTTAGTTTTTTCGTTTGAACCACAAAATGAAATAACGAGAAAACCACCTTTTTTCGCTTGTCGTTTCAAACCAAAAACAAAGAAACGGTTAAAAAAAGAGTCATTCTCCCGTTTTGGTTTCTGAATTCAAAAAACTAAAAACGACTAAACCAAATTCTAATAACGGACCGTTTTTGTTTTTTTGAAATTCCTATTTTCATTTCTCCGTTTGAAGATCTACATTAAAAGAAAGACAGGTGGGCCTAAGGGACCCGGAAGTAATAGTAAATATAGCCTATAAAAATAAAAGCCCAGCTTTTAGAACGGGCATAATATGCAACACTAACGTTATACCAGAGTAACGCTAGAAGAAAAAAAATCAATCAATAAATAGGCTGATATGAACCTGGACTAATGAGCGCATGTTTGGTTCAATACAGTTGGTAATATAGGGTAACCTAAGAACTTGTGTGTGCAGAGTTTTTACTGTAAGCGCTATATTATATAATTAAATTAATATTTAATGTGGTTTCCACCGTAATGGATCATCAAGATGAACATAACTCAATCTAACAGGCCCCCCGAACAACAACCCTCCTAAAATAAAAACAATCCCCTAACTTCTTATGGTGTCCTTCAAAATAGAAAACTGTCATCCCCTGCATTTTGGGCAGTGCAGCGAGTTGGTTGTCCACTGCTCCATGCAGACCCGGCACCCAACAGGGCAATAATTGCTTCTACAGTATATTAATGTATATTGTCTGCTATGTAGCAGAAGGGAGTTACAAACTCAATTTAGACTTTTATACTATATAACCTGTTATATTGTGACAAAATAAATCTACCCACCTATCTATATAAGTTCTGACCTTAAAATGATTGAAATGTTGTGGAAGGATGAGGAAGCAAGCAGCTCATGTGAGGAAACCCACCAACATCCAAGAGTTGAAGCTATTCTGTACAGAGGAATGGGCAAAGATTCATCCAAGTCAATAAGCAGGACTGGAAACGTTTTGTTGCAGTTATTGCTGATGTACTCAGCTTTGACAGCCTGTTTTTCATAATGTAATTATTGTTTTTGGACTTTCTTTTGAGGACATTGTAAAATGTTTCTACCTTAGGGATTCACAGTAAATGTTTTGCAGACAGATTGTACATGCAATGCCTTTGAAAGCATGTGTGCTATATATGTTGAATAAATGTTTAGCGTGTATGGATTCTCTTCACTTGCATGACACAATGGGAGTTGTGTATGTTATACGAAGAAAGATTCACACAGTATATAGTGTGCTATATACTGTGTGAATTGGTAAATCATTATTTGTGTAGACACATTAGGACATTTCTGATGTGAGTTTGTTGTCTGAGCTGCTAAGACACTGTTATAGAAGTGTTTGAGTCAGGTTAAAACAGAAGGGCATACAGGTTTAACTCTGGGCTGGGGGTGAATGATGATGATGATAACTAGGTTGCAAATAAAATCAAAAACCAAATTAAATGAACAACAATAAATACATCTGTATCAGTAATCTTGATTTAAAACAGTTACCAAAGGCACAATACAGTCAGTCATTTAAATACCGCCATCTGCTGGTAGACAGGGGGAACAGTTTGTTCCATTACCAACTTTCTTTCGGTCCAGGTTCATATCAGCCTATTTATTGATTGATTTTTTTTCTTCTAACGTTACTCTGGGATAACGTTAGCGCTGCATATTATACCCGTTCTAAAAGCTTGGCTTTTATTTTTATAAGCTATATTTACTATTACTTCCGAGTCATTTAGGCCCACCCGTCTTTCTTTTAATGTAGATCTTCAAACGAAGAAATGAAATTAGGAATTTCAAAAAACAGTTTCTTTGTTTTTGGTTTGAAACGACAAACGAAAAAAGGTGGTTTTCTCGTTATTTCGTTTTGTGATTCAAACGAAAAAAACAAACTATCAACACGTACACGGACTGAGGTCATACCAGACTCAGAGCGCTCGCTCCTAGTGGGGTTGAAGATCAAGCTGTCTCCCCCCCGATCGTGACTTGGTACTGCGTCTCCCTCACTCATCCACAGAGACGGGTATGGCTGCAGCCTGGAGCGTCTCATGTCATCCGTCCCGTCTCATGCGGTCTCGTCTCATGCCGAGGTGTGTCCAACGGTAAATTCTGAGGGTCAAAAATACGAAATTGCGAATAATTTTCCAGATGGAGTCACGGGTAAATTCGTGACCACATTTGTTGCAATCAATTAAAAAACGTTAAAGTAACAATTTCGCCATACATATAGTTTACTCATTTCTGAAAGTTATGGTTGTGTTGTTCCATATTAACACAGCTACATTTGATGAAACCTGCATCAGTGACGCAGTCATTTCTGCCTAACGGCATGATTTCCTGAGGAGGGATAACAAGGATCTGCACACAACAAGAACAAGAATACAAAAATAAACATGTTACACTCTTTCCAAGACTCTTTTTAATTTTATATTCTATATTGTTTTCACACTTCACTGGGACATTGCTGCAAATACAACTGCTTATCAGCATGGCGAGAGCATTGGACTGTATAGCTCTACTGGCGCTGCCTCGGCTGTCGTGTCTCTGAGATCTGGGGCAGAATGCGATTGTTTTTTTCTACTACCGCGGCATCGGCCTTCGGGTCTCTGGGACCCGTCCTGCATTCGACTGCGTACCTCTGCTGCCACGGCCTTGGGCCAGAATGCGATTGTATTTTTCTTCCACTTCCGCGCCAGCGGTTCTATTGTATTTTGTGTTGTATTGTATGAAAGGGGGAAATTTTTTTTAAAACAAAACCAAATGTTTGACCTCTGTCTGGAGAGAAATTTCTTCTATGGCTGCAACTTGGATCAAAGTTGCAGCCATTGAAGGAATTTTTTAGTTTGCCTATAATCTGCATTTATTTTAGAGACAGACATATATTTTTAAACATTTAAAAAAACACCAAATATTTTATTCATTAGCATGATAGTTGAGCTATTACTTTGAAAAGTAGAAACTCAGGGATGGCAGAAGGATTTTTTTAGTTTGCCTATAATATGCATTTATTTTATAGACGGACATATATTTTAAGTGTTTTATTCATCAGTATGATAGTCTGCATTTATCTTGTTGACATATTTTTTTAAGTATTTTATTTATTTGTATGATTGCCGTTACTGTTTAGTTAAATAAAAACACCAAATATTAAAAGTATTTTATTCATTAGCATGATATTTGACGCCGGCTTATTTTATTCCAGACGATAGTCTGCATTTATCTTGTCAACACTACCATAACATTCAGAAATGAGCAAACTATATGTATGGCAAAATTGTCACTTTAACTGTTTTTAACGTTTTTAATTGATTGCAACAAATGTGGTCATGAATTTACCCATGACTCCATCTGGAAAATTATTTGCGATTTCGTATTTTTGACCCTCTGAATTTACCGTTGGACACACCTCGGCATGAGACAAGATCACATGAAACGGGACGGATGACATGGGATGCTCCAGGCTGCAGCCATACACTCTTGCATCCACACACCATCTAGCTATAGGCCTCCAAACCTTTGTAGGATTTAAGGTCGGCCGCTGTGTATCCAAAGTGCACAATATGAGTTGCATCCGGGTTGCATAATGTCGGTGAAAACCCTATGTAATATATAATGCATGTGATGCAAGTGAATAATATGTAAATTAATATTATAAGTAAATTGGTATTGGTGACCAAAGTAAGAGTGTTTATGTCTTTTTGTGCTAGTTTCATGTGGTAAAACCAAAGCCACCTGCAAAACGACCACCAGTTCCAAGCTGCACCACTGGTGAGAGTCCAGATGAGCTGAAAATGAGCAGAAGGTGGCTACTGGTGTGGAGAAGTTTACATTTAACATAAAAACTGTCCAGCCCTGTCAGCCCATCAACCACCAACTTATATTTAAACTAAGAGAGGGTGAGAAAGCAAGAGGACTGTCATCTTCAGCAGTTATCACCTCCCTTACCCTTGAACATCTACCACTTTGACGGCTGAATCTGTATCCACATTAGATGGAGTACCATGCTGCTCCATCATATTCCTCGAATGTATTACTATGTTCCCCGGCATTTGAAGACAAGACCGCAAACCTGGGCAACAAACATGTCTGAGTCTGTCAGCGGCAAAACGAGCACTTTATGACCGTAAATACAAGCAGGACAATTATCTTATTAACTTCATTGTTGCTTGTTTCTCTGCTGCCAACTGCAGCGATCTCGTTTCATACTTCATCAATGTCAAAGGAAAATCTTTCCTCAATAGTTTATATTGTATCTGATACTCAGCTTTAGGTCTAGTGTCCCCGTTTTAAGTTTTACAAAATTAAAAACATGACGTGTTTTGGAGGTAGGCCTATATACGCTTCTGAGCTGAAAATGTCCCCGGATTTTGTCTGAGAACTCTGGTCACCTTACTATACATGTTTCTGTCACTATGTACCCCCTGACTTTTTAAATGTATTTTGTAAACTTTATTGTATGTCCCAAACCCCCAGACACAGGTACACCCTCCTCACACACACACACACACACACACACACACACACACACACACACACACACACACACACACACACACACACACACACACACACACACATCATACACCCCCTCACACACACATACAAACACCCACCATACACAACTCACGCTGTGTCATCTTTGCGCTTGGTTTTGTGCCCAAATAAACCCTGCCATACCGATGTCCTGTTTGTTTTAATAAACAGCATTGACGCCAAAGATATCTCCTGACTCTATGTGATCACTACAATATTAAAAAAAATTAGGAACTATTTCTTCCTCCAATTTCAGATTGTAATAGCTTGTAGCTTAGTAAATTATATCACACTGATATATAAATGAGGCTTTATTTCACAGCTGACAGCAGTCTTGGTACCCTCTGTATAGCAATACAGACTATAGGTTATGCATTACTCATGTTATATGCATGAATTATGTATTGTATGCATTACAGTTTTTTAGTCGCTAGGACACATTTCTCAATACTTAGGTCACTTTTTCAAAACTCTTCACACAGTGAGCACAACAGAAGTATATGTGGGCTAAACTGTGGATCAATTATCATTGCTTTGGCACAAAATGCATTCAATGACTACATCTTTCAAATTACATTAATTCTTTTCTCACTTTGACACAACAACCGCCAAAACTCTGTGTTCCTATAGGCCAATTTGCATATGCTTACACACTGTTTTCAAAAGTGTTAAACTTATGTTCAAAACAATAACATAATACAAAACTGAATAAGACAGCAATTTGCTACATTTCTACAGTAATATTTTAATGAAATATATTTTGCATCTTAAAATGAAACGCTATAAAAATAAGTGGACAATTGGACCAACCACAGCTGATTCTCATTGTAGATGAACATCTACACAGGTGTTACTCTTTCTATTTCATTACAAAGGGAGACAACTGCTGAAGAGTTTTGTATTGTGATGTAAACATGGACCCAGCCAGAAACAGAGAAGTGGCTGAAAGAGGAAGAAGAGGGGCTGGGAGGGGGCGAGGAATACGTATGCGTGGTGGAAGAAGAATAAGAGGAAGACCAAGAGCTGTAGTCTCAGATGAAATCAGAGCTACTGTAATTGATCATGTAGTAAATCATGGTCTCTCAATGAGAGAGGCTGGTCAGAGAGTGCAGCCAAATCTGCAACGCTCAACAGTGGCATCTATTGTTAGAGTTTTCCGGCAAACCAACAGGTAACTTGAATTCTGCAAGGGCATTTGACTGAGTTGCACATTACAGAAGTAAATAGAAATGTGTGTAATTGCTTTTGCATTTCTGCTTAGGACTCAACGGTTACCTCACACAGGTGGGAGAGGAAGGATGCTCACTGATGTGCAGGAAACTGCCATTGTTGATATGGTCATCAGAAACAATGGCATAAAACTCACTGAGATTCGAGACAGGGTCTTGGCAGACAACATTACTTTTGCAAATATTCGCAATGTAAGCATAACAACTATTTCTGAAAAAACATCAGGTAAGGATGAAACAGTTGTACACTGTGCCTTTTGAGAGGAACTCTGAACATGTCAAGCAACTCAGGAACCAATATGTCCAGGTAAGATCACAATAAAATACAGAACTGTTTTTGAACAAAACCCACACAAAAGAATTGTTTTAGGTAATGTTTACTACTGTAACAGCTTATGTTGCCTTGTGGATTTATTTTAGAGAGTCATGGAGATTGAAGGCAGGCAAACACCCCACATTTACATCTTTGTGGATGAGGCGGGTTTCAACCTGGCCAAAACACGGCGACGAGGAAGGAATGTGATTGGGAAGAGAGCCACAGTGGATGTCCCGGCCAGAGGGGTGCCAACATCACAATGTGCGCAGCAATATCCACTGATGGACTGCTCTTACACAAACCACTAATTGGGCCATACAACACTGAACGTCTTCTTGCGTTCCTGCATGATCTCTATGGAAGGGTTGTGCTAGGTGAGGAAAGGGATGCAGAGAGGAGAAATCCGCCAACATTTATAATTGTATGGGACAATGTGGCATTTCACCACTCCCGTGCAGTCACCGAGTGGTTTGCAGCCCATCCCAGAATGGTGTCACTTTTCCTCCCACCTTACTCTCCATTCCTCAACCCCATAGAGGAATTCTTTTCCTCATGGAGGTGGAAGGTTTATGACCACCATCCACATGATCAAATGTCCCTCCTGGACGCAATGAATGCTGGATGCCAGGACATATCAGCAGAAGATTGCCAGGGATGGATCAGGCATGCCAGAAGATTCTTTCCTAGGTGTATTGCCCTAGATGACATAAGATGTGATGTGGATGAGAACCTGTGGCCAAATGGAGAAGACCGAGTAGATTAGCATTACTATTGTATCTGTATCAGTGGATGTTGTGTATACAAATTCTTGTATTTTGGAATTACTCGGTGCAAAAAAATAAAAATAATTCAATATATTGAAGCATTCTGCATCATGTCTGATTCATTCCAGTAAACTCTATTGCAGTGAATTATAAACACAGATTGTATAATGCTACATGTTGTTAGTGTTCTTTAGGTCATTGTTTTGTGGGTGACAAAGTGTGTTTGTTGGCCGTCAACCTTTGCTAGTGTTATGGAAGAATGTGTTGATTTGAGAAATGAATGAAGTGTTTTGGTAGTTTTAGTGCATTTTGAATGTGAAATTAACTGCTGTGCTGAGCTGAAATCTGGTTAGGAGAACTGTGTGAAGAGTTTTGAAAAAGTGACCTAAGTATTGAGAAATGTGTCCTAGCGACTGTAAAAAACTGTAATTAAGGGGAAATAAATATACAGCCTACACCAGGGGTTTCCAACTCATATTAAGCAGTGGGTCAGATTTGTTGGAATGAGACCTAATATTGTATGTATATATACACTCACCTATAGGATTATTAGGAACACCATACTAATACTTTGTTTGACCCCCTTTTGCCTTCAGAACTGCCTTAATTCTACGTGGCATTGATTCAACAAGGTGCTGAAAGCATTCTTTAGAACTGTTGGCCCATATTGATAGGATAGCATCTTGCAGTTGATGGAGATTTGTGGGATGCACATCCAGGGCACAAAGCTCTCGTTCCACCACATCCCAAAGATGCTCATTTGGGTTGAGATCTGGTGACTGTGGGGGCCATTTTAGTACAGTGAACTAATTGTCATGTTCAAGAAACCAATTTGAAATGATTCAAGCTTTGTGACATGGTGCATTATCCTGCTGGAAGTAGCCATCAGATGATGGGTACATGGTGGCCATAAAGGGATGGACATGGTCAGAAACAATGCTCAGGTAGGCCGTGGCATTTAAACGATGCCCAATTGGCACTAAGGGGCCTAAAGTGTGCCAAGAAAACATCCCCCACACCATTACACCACCACCACAGTGGTAACAAGGCATGATGTTCTCATTCTGTTTACGCCAAATTCTGACTCTACCATCTGAATGTCTCAACAGAAATCGGACCAGACCAGGCAACATTTTTTCCAGTCTTCAACTGTCCAATTTTGGTGAGCTCTGCAAATTGTAGCCTCTTTTTCCTATTTGTAGTAGAGATGAGTGGTACCCGGTGGGTTCTTCTGCTGTTGTAGCCCATCCGCCTCAAGGTTGTGCGTGTAGTGACTTCACAAATGCTTTGCTGCATACCTCGGTTTTAACGAGTGGTTATTTCAGTCAAAGTTGCTCTTCTATCAGCTTGAATCAGTCGCCCCATTCTCCTCTGTCCTCTAGCATCAACAAGGCATTTTCGCCCACAGGACTGCCGCATACTGGATGTTTTTCCCTTTTCACACCATTCTTTGTAAACCCTAGAAATGGTTGTGCGTGAAAATCCCAGTTACTGAGCAGATTATGAAATACTATACAATAATAATAATACAAGGTCTCAAATTTCTACCAAAAAAGGTAAGTATTGTGAATCTGAATATTCCTGTGAGGACAGTAGACAAGACACTAAACTTCTAATAACTACCAACTATGAGTCATTCTGTTTTATATTTTTGTAATGCAGTAAGTTTTTGCCAATTGTGTGAATTGAAGAGCATATCTCTTATTACAGCCACCAAACCCACTGCTGAACATGCAACAGTGGCTTTAGAAGTCAAAGGTATGCTCTTCCTTTGCCAATATGTTGCAGTATGTTTGGTTTGTGCTATTGTATTGTTTCTTTGCATTTTAATGGGCTATATGTTTCTTGTGATAAGACACTGATATACAGGCATACAATGAGGAAGATTTCCCTGAAAAAGAGCTTTCACAGGCAATCAGCTGGGGTGAGAGGCAGGCTGCAAGCTTAGAGAAATGGAGCTCAATCAGAGAGTCTTTGGTTAGAGCTATGATGTCCTCTGAGCGTGTCGGTGAACCTATCCGCTACAGCAATAGTAATACAGTATTATAAAGCCAGCAGTGATCCGCTATAAAGTTCCTCTGCACAGACTGTGATGTTGAGGTCCATGTCCATCACGTGCTGCATGACAGAGAGGCTTTGTTTGAGTTGGAATGAATGGTGAGATAAATATGTTGGAATAAAATAAACATAACACTATCATATTCCTATTGTGTTCACTTATATTTTCTTCATTATTATTTTCAGGGGCGATACAATCTTTCCATTCCATGCCTGACGTGTGGTGCATGCTAAAAGACTTGGACGGCTGGGCTGGACGACCTGGTCAAATGTGGCTACTGGCCTGCAACAGTCAGACTACCACACTGTGTACCAGGTGGTCCTTTTCCAGTCTTTTGAGCAGCTGAAGCTGCTTGCACCAGGACTCTCACGTCAGGCATCCATTGGAATGTTGGAGGAGAAGAGCAGAGCCTGTGGGAAAAAAATTCCAAAAAGTTCAGTGAAGTACAGCATGTGTCATGAAATTCATAATGTTTGTTTTGTCATTGCCATCAAGCCAAGCAATACCTGAGTACCTGGGAAGGTGCTCAAGGCATGTGCTTGGCAGCTATCACAGGTCTTCACAGACATCTTCAATCTATCTCTGGAACAAGCTGTCATTCCACCCTGCTTGAAGTCTGCTATAATCATCCCGATCCCTAAAAAGTCACCCACGACCAGCCTCAATGATTTTCGCCCCATAGCACTCACCCCAGTCATCACCAAATGCTTAGAGAAACTGGTTTTGAAACACATCAAAGCCTGTCTACCTTCCACACTGGATCCGCATCAGTTTGCATATCGGACTAACAGATCCACCGAAGACGCCATAGCCATCGCTCTCTACTCAGCGCTGAGTCACCTGGAGAAACAGGGGAACTACGTTAGGATGCTCTTCGTTGACTTCAGCTCAGCTTTTAACACAATAATACCGGACATTCTGATCCCCAAGCTAATCAACCTGGGGGTGCCACCACAAACCTGCTCCTGGATAAAGAACTTTTTAGTCAACCGACCCCAGCAGGTGAAACTGGGTCCTCACCTCTCTTCTTCCCGCACTCTTAGCACGGGCTCTCCACAGGCCTGCGTTCAGGTCAATACGGGCCAGAACAAACAGACTCAGGGATAGCTTTTTCCCCAAAGCTGTCACCATACTCAACCTACATTCAGACTTGCACTAATGTATTGTATATGTATATATGTGTTATTAATGTGTGCACTTTTAGAGAGTTGCTCTCCAAATCTCATTGTACTGGTACAATGACAATAAAGGCTTTCAATTAAATTCAATTCAATTTCAATTCAATATGTGGGGATACCTTTGGCATATATAGATCCCAAATTTGAGGTGGAGAGAGCCATGGGCATTAGTCCTTTTACTTGCCTTGCTTGTGTGCCACAAATACTTCAAGTTTCTATGGATGGCAACCGCAAGCATTATAGATTCAGTAGTTCCACGTGGTATTACACATGTCTTTGAAGCAATAATTCCATACTCATGTACTGCTTTTTATTTGAAGGACATTTATTGACATCCATCATTTCTAAAGATCCACAGAAGGTATTTCATGGTGCATTGTTTGCAAACGATGACAATGTGGCAAATTTTGTGCATTACGTTCAAAATGCTAGAAAGCATGTAAGTTTTAAATTAGCTACACTGAAGACATACACTGGTGCAGCTCTTCTCTAAATTATATCATGGAAAGTTCCATTGCTCTGGTGTCCTCAAGTCAACATAACTGTATTATAATTTTATTCACAAATTCATATTCTTTAATTCTAATCTGAACTGATCTGTAAACCCTTATCAATTATCATTCATTAATTTACATTAATAGGCATCAGGTAAAGGTACGTGTGGCTCAAGCCAGACAGTGGCTAAAGAAACCTGCATCCACTTCAAAAATTGACGAGGAGGGGATTGAGAGCGGTGTGCAGGCATGGAGTCCTTCTCAAGGTATTAAACATGTTCAGAGGAGAGATTTTTGCCTATCCCATATACCTCCAAAAAGAGCTGTCTACCCTGAGTTCAGCATTTTTTTGCATGTATGTGGCCTGCAAATACTTCCCTTACCTGGAGAAAGTTGCCACCCAGTGTCCGGAGCTGCAGGTTGAATGATGTACCTCTACTTCTAAAGGTGACATCGTGCCATGAGTTGTTGATTGTTTTTCTAACTATTGTGTCTGCAAGACACAATATACTTAAGCACATTCATTTTAATGCATTTCAGGCCTGTCTGTGTTTTCACATCATAGGCTCTGCAGACTCTCCTCTCAGTCATCCACGCCAAAGCCACATGGATGTGTGAGGTTACCGTGTAATTTTGTGCATACATTTCTTCTTCCATTTGTGCTTGGGTATGACTGGTTATGATTGTCTTGTAACTATGTGTGTAAAATTGCAGCTGAAATGGGGGGCGGACACAAGATGGGGCAGGTAACACTATAGGAGAGGAGGTGGAAAAGGTAAAACTTTTAAATATTGGGCTGACTGCCTTAATCTTTCAACCTTCATTATCACACATACTAATTGTTTACTAATTGTTTACAATTTAGGTCAACAGTCTCTTGTCCAGGGCAGCCGTGTCAAAAGGAGGTAAAAAAATAGGCTGTGTTTGCATGGGGTTATTTATTTCTGCCACGATTAGACAAAGTAGCAATTGCTTTTCTACACAGCACGACAAAACATGATAACAATGTTGGCTATATCCTGGAGCCAAAGGAAAATGGCCAACTTGCAAAAAACATTAGTCCAAAGATACGTGCAGGTAGTTTTCTCCACCCTGTGACATTTCCTGTCCTGAAAAGCAGTAGACTAATTTCCATGACATATAAAACATATTAAGTGAGAACCCTGATTGTGGATATTCTCTCTACTTTTTTCTTCCTTTTGAAGACTGTGAGTAGACTGGACCAGGAAAGAAGAAGTTGGACTTGCTGTGCGCAGAGCTCGGTGTGGACGACACCAAACTCCAGAAATGGAACTCCAGCAAACTTAAGGTTTTTAAAACATCAAAATAAACTTTTTTTACTGTATGTATTTTTTAAATAACATATCATTAAAAACTAAAACTTTCCCAGCTTCCACTGTCTTGGAGGAAGAGTCTCTGGAAGAAAAAAAATCTAGGGGCTGTACCTTAGTGTTCGCCAACGAAAGCAACATTTTTACAGACAGACTGGTTTGACTTGTAACACCTTAATATCCTTAACACTCCAGAAATACACTGACAAAACATCACTGCATATTCTCCATTTTTTCCTCTTAGACACTAACAAAAGGAGACATGTCATCCATAAAAAAAAAAAAAATCTGCCAAGAGAAAAAGCCGTTACAGAATGCCATGAATCAGCTGGACGAAGCAGTAAAAATTCAGTTACAACCTCTTGACGAGTTGCTTTTAAGCAGAGGTGGGTAGAGTAGCCAAAAATTGTACTCAAGTAAAAGTACTGTTACTTTAGAATAATTTGACTCAAGTTAAAGTAGTCATCCAAATAATTACTTGAGTAAGAGTAAAAAAGTGCTTGATGAAAAAACTACTCAAGTAGTGAGTAGTTTTTTCTCGTTACTCAAGTAGTGAGTAACGTCTGATTTATTTCTTAACACAAGCATCAATCAGACCGACAAAAATACAAAATAATCATCTTTAGGCAAATTATAGTTCATCCGATCAATAAAATTAATTAAAATTAATTTATTAATTACAAAATAGCTTAAGTGAGAGACATGTCACATAAAATTTGGATGGATACTGCATGTGCAAAACATACTGTATGTAACCTACGTTTCTTCAAGTTAGATGTTGAGTTTTTGAATGCTCACGTTTGTTTCGGCCGACACAGAAGACGCCGCACAATGTAGCTGCTGTTTCGCACTTTTCCTAAGGTAACCATACTTTCACTATGAGGCCGGGGGGGAAGTTCCTCCTGGTCTGTGTTGCCTTGGCGACGGTTGATTCTGACATCTTTGATTTGCTACGACCGTAAAGCTAATAGGCTTGTTCGAGATGAGCCAGGTCTGCGCAGAATCGATCGCCGGCGATCGGCGCTTGTTGCATGCCGGTTAGATTTGTGTCCGACTTGATCTGTCGGTACACGATCCGTCCTGCCTACGCGATCCGTTCTGCGCATGTGCAAGATGTTCGCGCATGCACAGATGATATCATGATGAACGCGGATTTACGACACTGCACGATCTATTCCCATATAGACAGTTAAAGAAAGTCTGTTCACCTCCACCGGAAAGCTAACGTTAGTTTAGCTAACAGCTAATTCGGCTAACCGCTAGCTGAGACAGCATGTAAAAGACCCTCAAAACTGAAAATAACTGTTTAAATATATAACAGCTGTTACGTCAGTTCTACTTTACTTGTGCTCATAGTAAATACAATCACTCAATACTTGTCTTTATTATTACTGTAAAGTCTCAATTTAGCTGTAGCTGCTTTTCCCACTGTTTACTTTGAGTAAAGTAGCCTGTTAGCCAAAATAGCTGTTAGCTTAACTAGCGTCAGCTTCCCGGTAGAGGCTAACCGTTCTCTTAGCTAATACATCAGTACACGATCTGTCATAGTTGTAGCAGTTAGCCGTTAGCCTCATGGATGTATTAACAGTACGGTTAGCCTCCACTGGCATTAGCTTCCCGGCTAACCGCTAGCTTTGATTCAGCCTACAATAACGTTACTAAAACTAAACAGTGGGAAAATAAGCTACAGCTAAATTAAGACTTTACAGTATATATATATATAGTATTTTGTATCTTTGCTGTCTCAGTTAGCGGTTAGCCAAATTAACTGTTAGCTAAACTAACGTTAGCCTTCCGGTGGAGGCTAACAGCAGACCGCTACTGTGAAACGGATCATGCAGTGCCGTAAATCCCTGGTTAAATCCTCGTACATCATGATTATCATCTGCGCATGCGCGAACATATTGCACATGCGCAGAACGGATTGTGCAGGGAGGACGGATCGTGTACCGACAACTTTACTGCAGCTTTTTGTCCCCGCCCACGGCTGCTGCCGCCTGCTCTCTCGTCTACTTTACAGGCGAGGCGCAGTTCATCTGGAATGAGCCTTCTCTCTCTCTGTCAAAATAAAACATTAAAATGAGACGTACGCTGGGGTAAAAACAATGGGGTAGAATACCAAAGAGGTAAAAAGAAGCTCATTGTAACCTAATGTAGCGGAGTAAGAGTACAGTTTCGTCTTCACTAATCTACTCAAGTACAAGTACAAGTATAATGATTTAAAACTATTACTAGAAGTACAATTTTTTCAAAAACTTACTCAAGTAAATGTAACTTGTTATGAGGGAAGAGAGGCTTACGAAAAAGCCAGCGAGTGGGCACACGAAGAAACGAGCATGGGGACAGACAGGGACAGAGACAGGGACAGAGACATGAACAGGCACGGAGACAGGGACAGACACAGTGACGGGGACAAACACAGAGACAGACAGGACCAGGGACACCAGGACTCAGGGGACCCAAAACATGGGGGGCCGGAACTCCAGAGAACCCGGGACCCGGGGAACCCGGAGGGGGGCCCTGGGGACCAGGACCGGAGGAAGCCCGGGGACTAGATCTGGGGGGGATTGGGTCCCGGAGAACCTCTAGGCCAGAAACCAGAGGGACCCCGGGAGCCAGTGCCCAGGGAGGGCATTGACCCAGACACCGGCTGGGGGTCAGGTGCGCCGACCGTCAACCGAGGGCGACAAATGTTGGCCGTCGGCAGGGGGCCGGGGCCACTGAGCACCAGCCGAGGGTCGGAGGTTTTGGGCATCTGGTCAAGGTCGGGGGGGACCGGTCGGTCCGTCCGGGTCGGAGAGTCCGGTCGGCCGGTCAGGGTCTGGGGGGCCGGTCGGCCGGTCAGAGTCAGCGGGGGGGTTCTCCCGGGAGGGACTGATCCGTGCGAGAGCCGAGAGTGGCGACGGGAGCCCCTACATCCTCCTCTACGACCACGGTCCCCACGGTTTCCCAAAAACGTGGCCGGGTGGGTGCCCTCGAAAGACTGCCCACTCGTCTCTTCTTTCCGTTGGAGCCACCCATGGAATTGCTCAAACAGGGAGCCGTAACGTCCTGGGCTCCTCTTCGGGGGGGTCAGTGGCGTGGCCGAGAGAAGCTTGTGGCTGGGCGAAAAACACCGCTCCGACAGCAACGTTGTTGGTGGTTCTGGGTATGGGCGGACCGGTGGGTAAGCCCTTGGGTGCCATGGATAGAAAAGTCTCTAGGCTTGTCCTGATGTCGGTAAGACGAGGCACAAAGTGACTCACCCATGGTCTCTCCTTGAACTACTCTTGCTGAGTGGCGATTCTCTCCAGAATGGGAGACCGCTCGATGGGACCGGAGCCGACCAGTGCCGTAACCGTCTGGTCGAACTCCGACACCTTTGCCTCGAACAGGAGCCTCTCTGCTGGGTCCATACTGGTCAGATCATTCTGTCATGGTACTGACTGGGCAGGTGAGGACCCAAACGCAGAGAGGAGGAGGCAGGCAGGAGAAGGTAAACTAGGGCTTTATTGTCCAAAACAAACACAGGGAGCAAAAACCATGAAGCAAAGTCCAAAAAAAATGCAAAAATAACGTCCACAGGGGTCCAGGGGAAAAAGTGCAAAAAACAGACAGGGCTAACAAACGGGGACAAAACTTACGGGGAGGAAGCGAACAGGCAGCAGAACACAGACACGCCGGGCAGGCGAACAAGAATGATCTGACAAGAGACAAAGAGAACACAGGGGTTAAATACAAGAGGCAATGAGATAATGGGGAACAGGTGAGACATCAGGTGAATCACATTAGGGCGGAGCAGGACAATCAGACAAGCACAAAGCAAAGCTAGACAAAACTAGACAAGACAGGAAACTAGACTATCAACATAAAACAGGAAGTAGAACAAACAGACACTCACCGGGGACAAGATAAGATAAAGACAACCACACAAGACAGGGGAGAAAACCGAGACACACACAAGGAGGCAAGAAGGGAAAAACAAACCCAAACAAAAACCCCAAACCACAACACGTTACTACCCACCTCTGCTTTTAAGTGACAATTTTGTCTGGCCATGGGAAAGCATTTACTCAGGTATGTTAAAAAAACCTCTGGATTTAACCATAAGTAGAAGTTAATGTTGAATATGTTTTTAATGAAGCAATATCAGTTATTACTTTGATGACTATTGCTAATGTGTTGTGCAGTGTAAAAATAACAACAGTTCTGATTAGTAATGAAACTACTTAATTACATAATCCACTTACTTGTGAATGAACTAAGAAAGTTATAATACCATGGAGCCAACACTCAAATGAATATGTGCAAAACAATGTCTTAAAGCTGCAGTAGGTAGTTTTGAGGAAACGTGGACTTAGCCTAAAAATTTGAACAAGCACACCTTACAGGCTCCTCCCCCTTGCTCTCTGCTGCGCTACAGCACCCCCCTCCACAGCTCCTCGAGCCTGCCGTGAACGCGCAGGCTAGTAAGCAGGGCCACCGATGCTTTCCACACAATACAGGGGCTTTATTCTGAGGAGGGTTTAGCTGTTGTGTGCCGTGCTTTTAAAACTTTATGTAAAAAATTGCTTATTTAAAATATTTCTATTAAAAGTTTTGGAAATATTTTTCAATAAAAAAGGGATTAAAAATGTTTATGTAATCGCTTATTTGTGAGAACAAAAGCAGCACTTTACACACTACATTACTGAATTACCTTTTGGATCAATTTAAAACACTAAACTTTCAGTAGGAATGATGAATCACTGAGGAAGCTCACTAAGCCAAGGAATAACAACATCTTAGAAATATGTCTTAGGTTTTATTTTGCATATGGGTAAAATAAATCAGCTTTTTTTGTAAAGTACACACAAGGAAATACTGATCATCTTGATTTGGACTGAAAGACGATTCCTTCACGTGCCTCTGTGTCTGGGCCATGTCTGACCTGTTGGAAGAGCATAAAGAATGTGTGTCAGACATTTGATTTACAATCCTGAGGGGGAAGAAACGGGCAGGGACAGCGCACAATTAAAGTAGTTTCACCATAGCTGCATTTAATTATGATCGACAAAAACACATTTAGACTTACTAAATGTATGTATCGAAACAATATTGCTTATACTGAGGGTGAACGAGTTAGCTACAACATTTCTGCCGTGCTACAAGCTAACAAGCTAACTGTTAGACTTAGCTAGCAACAAGCTACAGAGTAAAATGAGATTTGCGCTATCACCAGCGATACTGTAACCATCGCTAGCTTAGTTGTGTAGCTAGTTATTAATAAATGAAACAAATCCAGCAGCGATACTTACATGTCAAGCAGAAATGTGGCTAGCTCTGATTGAATCCGTGTTGAATCCTTTCAGGAGGCGTAGCTCCCTCCACCTTTGAAAAGCCGCTCCGTTGTCGACCCTCGTTTTATTTCGGCTCAGTTTAATTCTTTCTTTTAGCTCGCTTTTCGTCATCGGTCTTCTTCTGTTGGCCCGTCTTTGTTTTCTGAGCAGGTGTCACTCCAGAAATTGGCAGTTTTCCTGAAAAGTTGTTTCTCTGCACAGCTGCAGCACACGGACAATCTTGAGCTTGGACACGGTACGCGCTGTGCGGGGGGGGGGGAGGGGGAGGGTTATGAGCAGCGCGTACACGAGAGTGATTGACACTGCTAAGACAGTCCTCCTGGCTCTGATTGGCTGTTTTGACCGGGAGCGGTGCATTTCTGCCAAATGGCAGTAGGAGCACAGGGAGGAGCCATAGGAGCTTGATTTTTTCACAGATTATCTGTTTCATATTCTACAGTCAGGACATAGTGACAGTTTTAACAAATATGTAAAAAATACATTTTTACAAAAGTTACCTACTGAACCTTTAACCAGAGCAAGTGGTAAAAAACTTGATACATGATAAACGAAGTATAGTTTAATGAAACATTGGATATTATGGGAACATTTTACCATTGTCATTAAACATACTAAATACACTAATTTGACACCATGTTTTATTCCATGAACTACAGACAACGGTGTCCACCAAAAACAATGTCTTTGACATAGCCATGCGAGTCCACCGCTTTCAGGAAGAGGTCAACATTGTTGTGGATAAGATGCATAGGCACATTACTTCACTCATAATGCAGCACCTCAAGCTAACAGCAATGGTGAAGGTTCACTGTAAGTTAATATTCACTTCTGGTAATTTTTTCCTAATTGTGTATCTCCACATGTCACACAGCATATAATAAAACCAGCACATTGAGTGCTTTCATAATACTGGAGCTATTTTAGGTCAATAATTGTTACGTGATGAATAGTCCTGACAGTCGTATCTGTCTTTTCAGGTAGAGAACCATGTCTTCTCAGTATCTTTCAGATGGCACATTCAAGAGCTGCAAGACAACATTGCCACAGCCAAAATGTCCTTCCAGGGAGGCACAAATGTATTGCAGCAGCTGCTGAGGAATTAGATGGAGTACTCAGATGAAGCAGACATGGAGTCCTCTGACGAAGATTTAATTGAGGACATTTAAAATGCCTTTTTGTGCACTCTTCCCCCACCCCCATCACCACATGTCACTGAGTCTCATGGTTTCACCTACACCACGTTTCACACTCGAGGCCCAGGGGCCAATTCTGGCCCCCTTGTAAATTTTGATCCAACTCTTCATTTAAATTTATGTTCACAGCTAATTTTGGCCTGACTAGTTGTGTACCACACCAAAATAATCAGTAAACTGTTTTTCATACTGTGAGTATGCCACACTACTGTGCAGAATTTAACAGATTTGCCAATTTTGAGACTCAGAATTTCCCGCAGAATCAGTGAGCTTTTTAATATTCAGGCTGTGAAACAAGTTGTTGTGAATTAGCTGGGTGATAGCTGTTTTGTTTTTTTTGCGTTTAAAAATGTAATGTTTGTTTTTCATACTTGCTGAATTCTACAATGGCTGAGAAACCTTCTTGCTGACTTTTTTAGGATTTTAGGTCAACCAAACTGTATGGGAGAAAACTACATGAGACATGAAATAATACAAAGTTAATTGACTTTTTTTGTAAAGCATGTCAATAAACTCAACATTTTTGGCTCTTATCGTGATTTTCATTTCTAGTGTGGCCCTTAGTGAAATTGAGTTTGACACCCCTGACCTACACTCACAAAATTTGGTAAGTGTGTGTAACTCCTGAAGACGAACAACTTATATGTACACAGCATTAGCCATGCCCAACATAAAGTACTGTAATTGCGATTTTGTGTTGTGACACATCATGATCAATCTTGATGCACTTGTCCTACATGATTGATCCTATTCTTGATTGATCCTATCCGTGTCAGTTGTTGATACATTATGTCAAGATGTCGTTGAAAACCTTTTTGATTTGTTGTAATGTGCTGAAAAAGCAATATGATAAATGTCAAAGTTGGTATACAGGATGTCAAGATGTTGATTTGATGTGTTGTAAGGTTCTTAAATAGCAATATTTAAAATGCAACTTAAAAAAAAAAACTTGCCACATTAGCAAGAAATTCTTTACATTATCTGGTCATTATGATTATTCATGTCATGCTTATGAAATTGCTCTACCGATCAGGTCATATGTGCCCGTTTGAGAAAAAAATGAAAATATTTAGAGGTTAAAATAAACTACGATATGTTGTTCGGTCTGATGCAAGAGAGCATCTGAGTGATCTTTACTGTCCCCTGACCCCTAGTTATCTTAGTAGCGCCCCCCAAAGGTGTAAAAATGTCACTTTTTGAATGTCTTTAATTCCAGAACCATTAATCATATCTGTCTGAAATTTAGTATAGTAGTTACTTAAGATGTGGGTTATAAATGTTGTTTCTGTCATTGGTCCACCTCATGTGCACACATGAATAAATAACATTAATTTGAAAATAATAATATTGCAAGCTTTTGAGATCCAAGCAGGGGATTAATGTTAGTAATTTATTTATGTTCCTCATGTTATATATAAAACTAAATTGTAATTTAAAAAATATATGTGTTTTTGTATTTTGACTACATTTCCCATGATGTGTCACCTTCACTTCATGGTGCATACAACAATGGCGCTGAAATGTGTTTTTTGAATTTTTTAAATAAATTTGTATTTTGTTTATTTATTTTACAAATGTATTAGGTTTAGGATTGAAAACAGTGCCACAGATGGAAAATGTGCACAGAAATAGTTAGAGCAAGTAGTTACATGTGTCACGACAATGACACACAACAAAAAGAAGCATAATTTGACAAAATATCTAAAAACTATGAGCTTTGTCCTCTGTTGCCAGGCAAGGCCCTTTACCAGCTGGGCGGAAGCATAGGGTGGAAGACGAACGTGAGCAGAGTTTGCATCAGATTTGCTGAAGATTCTTCAGCGCACCGTGAGCATGAGTCAGAGAGTTTGCACTGAGACGGTGACGTGCACAGGTACGACTTTTTAAAGTTATGGAGATTATGAAAAATGCCCAGTAAATAGTAACCAAAAATATTCACTGCTTAAATAAACGCTACAAATATTACATGCATATTCAGTATGTAACTTTATATGTTACTTCACTCTGACTGCAGGGGGAAAAAAACAATTCCTATGAAATGTAGATTAAACAAGAAAAAATATAAGTATTTCAATCTGTAGGCCTTGTAAAACATGAGACAGAATGTACTGTTGTTATGTGGTTCAAAAGATTTCAATAAAGTATGAGAAATTTATTATTTTACAGAGGAAGGACTCCAAGACCACTTTAATTGGCATATGTGGCATATGCCTTCATCGTCTCCCTGGATGGCTGCTCTCCCAGGTGGAGCAGCTGGGACTTAAATTTCTTCCTCCTCTGCTTCGCCACCAGGAGCAGGGGTAGAACCCCAATTCAGTTCAATTCAGTTTTATTTATATAGCGCTAAACAACAGTTATCTCATTGCGCTTTTCATAAAAGAGAAGGTCTAGACCAAACTCTGTGATGTTATTTACAGAAACCCAACAATTCCCACCAAGAGCGAGCACTAGGCGACAGAGGTAAGGAAAAACTTCCTTTTAGGAGGCAGAAACCTCGAGCAGAACCATGGGTCAGGGTCATCTGCCTCGACCGGTTGGGGGTGAGAAAAAGAGACAGAGAGAGAGCGAGAGACACAGACAGACAGACAGACAGACAGACAGACAGACAGACAGAGAAAGACATGGAGAATTGTAGCAGAGGGTGTCGAGCAGGAACATGGAGGCAGCAGGTGACTCCAACCACAGCTCCAGGCTCCACAGATCCAGACTCCACAGCTCCAGAGCCAGAAACACCTGCAGGAAGCGATAGGAGGAGAGAGGAGAGGGCGAGAGAGCACAAGACTGCGAGGGGCGAGGGAGCACAAGACTCCGGGTAAGGGAAGAAGTCAAGTTAGTAACATGCATTAATGGAATGAGTTTGCATACAGATGGAGAGAAGGAGGAAGAGAGAGGTGCTCAGTGCATCATGGGAAGTCCCCCAGCAGTTTAGGCCTATAGCGGCGTAATTAAGGGATGGTTCAGGACATAACTTTGATATAGTTAGGGCTGGCTCAGGAGAAAAATATATATATCAAAGAAGAAAGTCTTAAGCCTACTCTTAAATGTGGAGACGGTGTCTGCCTCCTGAACCCAAACTGGAACCTGGTTCCACAGGAGAGGAGCCTGATAGCTGAACGCTCTGGCTCCCATTCTAATTTTGGAGAATCTAGGAACCACAAGTAACCCTGCATTCTGGGAGCGCAGTGTTCTGGTGGGGTAGTAAGGTACTATGAGCTATTTAAGATAAGATGGTGCCTGACCATGAAGAGCTTTGTAGGTGATTTTAAATTCTATTCTGGATTTTACAGAGAAGAGAAGCTAAAACAGGAGAGATGTGATCTCTTTTCCTGGTTCCTGTCAGAACACGTTCTGCAGCATTCTTGATCAGCTGAAGAGTCTTTATGGACTTTTTCGAGCAGCCTGATAATAAAAAATTTCAGTAATCCAGCCTAGAAGTAACAAATGCATAGACTAGTTTTTCTGCATCATTTTTAGAGAGGATATTCCTGATTTTTTGCAATATTACATAAGTGAAAAAAAAAAAAAAGTGCTACTAAACTCTAAATCCCGACTGACAATCCTCAAATAAGCTGTTATGCAGAAAGTCACAGCTGTTTGACGACTGCTTTCTCAAGAATCTTAGAGAGAAATGGAAGGTTGGATATAGGTCTATAGTTGGCTAAAACTTCTGGATCAAGGCTGCGCTTTTTCATAAGAGGTTTAATTACAGCTACTTTAAAGTACTGTGATACATAGCCTGTTAATAAAGACAGATTGGTTATATCTAGTAGAGAAGTGTTGACTAAGGGTAAAACTTCTTTAAGTAGCCATGCCATTATTGGCGTGGCAAGAGATACAGGACTTTTTAGTCAATCCAGGCATCTTTACACACAGACGCAACATTTCAACACAATGTCCATATTAATGGCCACTGTTTGAGATATAGAAACAGACATTTTATTTATAGGCTTTGTTTATATATCCAGACACTTTGTCTTTTGTTTTCAAAAAGAAAATCTGTTCTCTCAACAAGTCTATTAATAGTCTGAAACTAGCAGAGTTGCATTCAACCTGGCACTGCATTGCAAGTGTACTTTAACGTAAAGTGCAGAGCAAAGAAAACAAAATCTTGGGATGTCAAGATAAAAGACGAGGTGTGATGAGGTGTAAAATATTTTAGGCTTGTCCTCCTGCTGTAATAAACTGAAAATAGAACTAATGACGTAACAGTCACACGTGTAGACTATATCAGTAATTGTTTAGCTTTTTGTCCTAGCTCAAAATCTAAAAAATGTCCACTGCAGACATTTTTTCAGTAGTAGTAACGTAGTGCGTCATCTGATTGGCCGATCTGATCGGCCTTTATGGAGACCACCGATCAAACTATTTAAAGCCTTTATCGGTTGATAACGATCGGTGCCGATCACTCGGAGCACCCTTATGTAATACATTTACTCTTTTTTACATGTTACTGTATCACTGCATAGGACATGTCTTACTTCCTCGATTATTCTTAGTTGCCACACCCAAAAACAGGTGTGAGGGCACAAACGAAGGGAAATGTCTCCGTTTTTCAAAATAACCATGTACATGTAAATAGGGCAACAGACAGAATACACATGCCATGCTTGTGGTGTGATTAGGCCCTATTGCTGCGTTCCAGACACGATTTTTAGCCCATAAGTTATGACTTCAAGTCAACTTGGTAGCATTCCAGGCAAACAGAAAGACAGACCTTTCTAGCTAGCGTCTACCTAACGTTGCTGTTAGCTAGTCTTAGCTGATACTAGCGATTCCTAGTCTGCAACATATTTTGGGCTCATTTGGGCTTCATTGAGTACTACCCAAGGCAGATAACCGCCCACCCTGAGCCATGGTTCTGCTCAAAGTTTCTGCCTCTTAAAAGCAAGTTTTTTTCTTGTCTCTGTTGCCTCGTGCTTGCTCTTGGTGGATTCAACAGTTTTACATTAGTCTCTTAACAGTAGTTTATATACACACATCTCCATGCAGGAAATGTGCGTTTTGGCCTCTTCTGAACTTTTTATGATGTGTCAACCTTGTTTCTGTCATTTCAACAGTGTTACATTGGTTTCTTAACAGTAGATGCTACACACACATCTCTATGCAGGAAACGTGCGTTTCGGCCTCTTCTAAGCTTATTGCACTAGTTTCTTAACAGTAGCTGCTATACACACATCATGCTGGAAACGTGCGTTTCGGCCTCTTCTAAGCTTATTGTGACGTTTTAAGCTTGTAACTGTCATTTCAACAGTGTTGCACTAGTTTCTTTACAGTAGCTGCTATACACACATCTCCATGCTGGAAACGCTCTTCTAAGCTTATTGTGACGTTTAAGCTTGTTACTGTCATTTCAACAATGTTGCAATAGTTTCTTAACAGTAGTTGCTATACACACATCTCCATGCTGGAAACGTGCGTTTCGGCCTCTTCTAAGCTTATTGTGACGTTATAAGCTTGTTACTGTCATTTCAACAGTGTTACAGTAGTTTCTTAACAGTAGCTGCTATACACACATATCCATGCTGGAAACGTGCGTTTCGGCCTCTTCTAAGCTTATTGTGACGTTTTAAGCTTGTTACTGTCATTTCAACAGTGTTGCACTAGTTTCTTAACAGTAGCTGCTATACACACATCTCCATGCTGGAAACGTGCGTTTCGGCCTCTTCTAAGCTTATTGTGACGTTTTAAGCTTGTTACTGTCATTTCAACAGTGTTGCACTAGTTTCTTAACAGTAGCTGCTATACACACATCTCCATGCTGGAAACGTATGCTTTTGGCCTCTTCTAAGCTTATTGTGACGTTTTAAGCTTGTTACTGTCATTTCAACAGTGTTGCACTAGTTTCTTAACAGTAGCTGCTATACACACATCTCCATGCTGGAAACGCGCGTTTTGGCCTCTTCTAAGCTTATTGTGACGTTTTAAGCTTGTTACTGTCATTTCAACAGTGTTGCACTAGTTTCTTAACAGTAGCTGCTATACACACATCTCTATGCTGGAAACGTGCGTTTTGGCCTCTTCTAAGCTTATTGTGACGTTTTAAGCTTGTTACTGTCATTTCAACAGTGTTACTAGTTTCTTAACAGTAGCTTGTTATGCTGGAAACGTTTCGGCCTCTTCTGTCTGTCATTTCAACAGTGTTACAGTAGTTTCTTAACAGTAGCTGCTATACACACATCTCCATGCTGGAAACGCGCTTTCGCCTCTTCTAAGCTTATTGTGACGTTTTAAGCTTGTTACTGTCATTTCAACAGTGTTGCACTAGTTTCTTAACAGTAGCTGCTATACACACATCTCCATGCTGGAAACGCGCGTTTTGGCCTCTTCTAAGCTTATTGACGTTTTAAGCTTGTTACTGTCATTTCAACAGTGTTGCACTAGTTTCTTAACAGTAGCTGCTATACACACATCTCCATGCTGGAAACGTGCGTTTTGGCCTCTTCTAAGCTTATTGTGACGTTTTAAGCTTGGTCATTTCAACAGTGTTGCACTAGTTTCTTAACAGTAGCTGCTATACACACATCTCCATGCTGGAAACGCGTGCGTTTTGGCCTCTTCTAAGCTTATTGTGACGTTTTAAGCTTGTTACTGTCATTTCAACAGTGTTGCACTAGTTTCTTAACAGTAGCTGCTATACACATCTCCATGCTGGAAACGTGCGGCCTCTTCTAAGCTTATTGTGACGTTTTTAAGCTTGTTACTGTCATTTCAACAGTGTTACAGTAGTTTCTTAACAGTAGCTGCTATACACACATCTCCATGCTGGAAACGCATGCGTTTTGGCCTTTCTAACTTATTGTGACGTTTTTAAGCTTGGTACTGTCATTTCAACAGTGTTACAGTAGTTTCTTAACAGTAGCTGCTATACACACATCTCCATGCTGGAAACGCGCGTTTTGGCCTCTTCTAAGCTTATTGTGACGTTTTAAGCTTGTTACTGTCATTTCAACAGTGTTGCACTAGTTTCTTAACAGTAGCTGCTATACACACATCTCCATGCTGGAAACGTGCGTTTTGGCCTCTTCTAAGCTTTATTGTGACGTTTTAAGCTTGTTACTGTCATTTCAACAGTGTTGCACTAGTTTCTTAACAGTAGCTGCTATACACACATCTCCATGCTGGAAACGTGCGTTTTGGCCTCTTCTAAGCTTATTGTGACGTTTTTAAGCTTTACTTACTGTCATTTCAACAGTGTTGCACTAGTTTCTTAACAGTAGCTGCTATACACACATCTCCATGCTGGAAACGTGCGTTTTTTGGCCTCTTCTAAGCTTATTGTGACGTTTTAAGCTTGTTACTGTCATTTCAACAGTGTTGCACTAGTTTCTTAACAGTAGCTGCTATACACACATCTCCATGCTGGAAACGTGCTTTTTGGCTCTTCTGCTTATTGTGACGTTTTAAGCTTGTTACTGTCATTTCAACAGTGTTGCACTAGTTTCTTAACAGTAGCTGCTATACACACATCTCCATGCTGGAAACGTGCGCTTTTGGCCTCTTCTAAGCTTATTGTGACGTTTTAAGCTTGTTACTGTCATTTCAACAGTGTTGCACTAGTTTCTTAACAGTAGCTGCTATACACACATCTCCATGCTGGAAACGTGCCTCCTCTTCTAAGCTTATTGTGACGTTTTTAAGCTTGTTACTGTCATTTCAACAGTGTTGCACTAGTTTCTTAACAGTAGCTGCTATATACACATCTCCATGCTGGAAACGCGCGTTTTGGCCTCTTCTAAGCTTATTGTGACGTTTTAAGCTTGTTACTGTCATTTCAACAGTGTTGCACTAGTTTCTTAACAGTAGCTGCTATACACACATCTCCATGCTGGAAACGCGTGCGCTTTTGGCCTCTTCTAAGCTTATTGTGACGTTTTAAGCTTGTTACTGTCATTTCAACAGTGTTGCACTAGTTTCTTAACAGTAGCTGCTATACACACATCTCCATGCTGGAAACGTGCGTTTTGGCCTCTTCTAAGCTTATTGTGACGTTTTTAAGCTTGTTACTGTCATTTCAACAGTGTTGCACTAGTTTCTTAACAGTAGCTGCTATACACACATCTCCATGCTGGAAACGTGCGTTTTGCCTCTTCTAAGCTTATTGTGACGTTTTAAGCTTGTTACTGTCATTTCAACAGTGTTGCACTAGTTTCTTAACAGTAGCTGCTATACACACATCTCCATGCTGGAAACGTGCGCTTTGGCCTCTTCTAAGCTTATTGTGACGTTTTAAGCTTGTTACTGTCATTTCAACAGTGTTGCACTAGTTTCTTAACAGTAGCTGCTATACACACATCTCCATGCTGGAAACGCATGCGTTTTGCCTCTTCTAAGCTTATTGTGAGTTTTTAAGCTTGTTACTGTCATTTCAACAGTGTTGCACTAGTTTCTTAACAGTAGCTGCTATACACACATCTCCATGCTGGAAACGCGCGTTTTGGCCTCTTCTAAGCTTATTGTGACGTTTTAAGCTTGTTACTGTCATTTCAACAGTGTTGCACTAGTTTCTTAACAGTAGCTGCTATACACACATCTCCATGCTGGAAACGCGCGTTTGGCCTCTTCTAAGCTTATTGTGACGTTTTAAGCTTGTTACTGTCATTTCAACAGTGTTGCACTAGTTTCTTAACAGTAGCTGCTATACACACATCTCCATGCTGGAAACGCGTGCGTTTTGGCCTCTTCTAAGCTTATTGTGACGTTTTAAGCTTGTTACTGTCATTTCAACAGTGTTGCACTAGTTTCTTAACAGTAGCTGCTATACACACATCTCCATGCTGGAAACGTGCGTTTTGGCCTCTTCTTCTAAGCTTATTGTGACGTTTTTAAGCTTGTTACTGTCATTTCAACAGTGTTGCACTAGTTTCTTAACAGTAGCTGCTATACACACATCTCCATGCTGGAAACGCGTGCGTTTTGGCCTCTTCTAAGCTTATTGTGACGTTATAAGCTTGTTACTGTCATTTCAACAGTGTTACAGTAGTTTCTTAACAGTAGCTGCTATACACACATCTCCATGCTGGAAACGCGTGCTTTTTCGCCTCTTCTAAGCTTATTGTGACGTTTTAAGCTTGTTACTGTCATTTCAACAGTGTTGCACTAGTTTCTTAACAGTAGCTGCTATACACACATCTCCATGCTGGAAACGTGTGCGGCCTCTTCTAAGCTTATTGTGACGTTTTGTTACTGTCATTTCAACAGTGTTGCACTAGTTTCTTAACAGTTAGCCTCTAACACACATATGCTGGAACGTGCGTTTTGGCCTCTTCTAAGCTTATTGTGACGTTTTTAAGCTTGTTACTGTCATTTCAACAGTGTTGCACTAGTTTCTTAACAGTAGCTGCTATACACACATCTCCATGCTGGAAACGTGCGTTTTGGCCTCTTCTAAGCTTATTGTGACGTTTTAAGCTTGTTACTGTCATTTCAACAGTGTTGCACTAGTTTCTTAACAGTAGCTGCTATACACACATCTCCATGCTGGAAACGCGCGTTTTGGCCTCTTCTAAGCTTATTGTGACGTTTTAAGCTTGTTACTGTCATTTCAACAGTGTTGCACTAGTTTCTTAACAGTAGCTGCTATACACATCTCCATGCTGGAAACGCATGCGTTTTGGCCTCTTCTAAGCTTATTGTGACGTTTTAAGCTTGTTACTGTCATTTCAACAGTGTTGCACTAGTTTCTTAACAGTAGCTGCTATACACACATCTCCATGCTGGAAACGTGCGTTTTGGCCTCTTTTTGCTTATTGTGACGTTTTAAGCTTGTTACTGTCATTTCAACAGTGTTGCACTAGTTTCTTAACAGTAGCTGCTATACACACATCTCCATGCTGGAAACGCGCGTTTCGGCCTCTTCTAAGCTTATTGTGACGTTTTTAAGCTTGTTACTGTCATTTCAACAGTGTTGAACTAGTTTCTTAACAGTAGATGCTACACACACATCTCCATGCTGGAAACGCGTGCGTTTTGGCCTCTTCTAAGCTTATTGTGACGTTTTAGCTTGTTACTGTCATTTCAACAGTGTTGCACTAGTTTCTTAACAGTAGCTGCTATACACACATCTCCATGCTGGAAACGCGTGCGTTTTGGCCTCTTCTAAGCTTATTGTGACGTTTTAAGCTTGTTACTGTCATTTCAACAGTGTTGCACTAGTTTTTAACAGTAGCTGCTATACACACATCTCCATGCTGGAAACGCATGCGTTTTGGCCTCTTCTAAGCTTATTGTGACGTTTTAAGCTTGTTACTGTCATTTCAACAGTGTTGCACTAGTTTGCTTAACAGTAGCTGCTATACACACATCTCCATGCTGGAAACGCGCGCGTTTGGCCTTCTTTATTATTGTGACGTTTTAAGCTTGTTACTGTCATTTCAACAGTGTTGCACTAGTTTCTTAACAGTAGCTGCTATACACACATCTCCATGCTGGAAACGCGTGCGTTTTGGCCTCTTCTAAGCTTATTGTGACGTTTTAAGCTTGTTACTGTCATTTCAACAGTGTTGCACTAGTTTCTTAACAGTAGCTGCTATACACACATCTCCATGCTGGAAACGTGCGTTTTGGCCTCTTCTAAGCTTATTGTGACGTTTTTAAGCTTGTTACTGTCATTTCAACAGTGTTGCACTAGTTTCTTAACAGTAGCTGCTATACACACATCTCCATGCTGGAACGCGTTTCGGCCTCTTCTAAGCTTTGTGACGTTTTTTAAGCTTGTTACTGTCATTTCAACAGTGTTGCACTAGTTTCTTAACAGTAGCTGCCACATATCTCCATGCTGGAAACGCGCGTTTCGGCCTCTTCTAAGCTTATTGTGACGTTTTTAAGCTTGTTACTGTCATTTCAACAGTGTTGCACTAGTTTCTTAACAGTAGCTGCTATACACACATCTCCATGCTGGAACGTGCGTTTTTTGGCCTCTTCTAAGCTTATTGTGACGTTTTAAGCTTGTTACTGTCATTTCAACAGTGTTGCACTAGTTTCTTAACAGTAGCTGCTATACACACATCTCCATGCTGGAAACGCGTGCGTTTTGGCCTCTTCTAAGCTTATTGTGACGTTTTTAAGCTTGTTACTGTCATTTCAACAGTGTTGCACTAGTTTCTTAACAGTAGCTGCTATACACACATCTCCATGCTGGAAACGTGCGTTTTGGCCTCTTCTAAGCTTATTGTGACGTTTTAAGCTTGTTACTGTCATTTCAACAGTGTTGCACTAGTTTCTTAACAGTAGCTGCTATACACACATCTCCATGCTGGAAACGCGTGCGTCTCTTCTAAGCTTATTGTGACGTTTAAGCTTGTTACTGTCATTTCAACAGTGTTGCACTAGTTTTTAACAGTAGTTATACACACATGTGCTGGAAACATTTCAACAGTGTTGTGACACTTGTTTGTCATTTCAACAGTGTTACAGCTTTCTTAACAGTAGCTGCTATACACACACATCTCCATGCTGGAAACGTGCGTTTTGGCCTCTTCTAAGCTTATTGTGACGTTTTAAGCTTGTTACTGTCATTTCAACAGTGTTGCACTAGTTTCTTAACAGTAGCTGCTATACACACATCTCCATGCTGGAAACGTGCGTTTTGGCGGCCTCTTCTAAGCTTATTGTGACGTTTTAAGCTTGTTACTGTCATTTCAACAGTGTTGCACTAGTTTCTTAACAGTAGCTGCTATACACACATCTCCATGCTGGAAACGCGTGCGTTTTGGCCTCTTCTAAGCTTATTGTGACGTTTTAAGCTTGTTACTGTCATTTCAACAGTGTTGCACTAGTTTCTTAACAGTAGCTGCTATACACACATCTCCATGCTGGAAACGTGCGTTTTGGCCTCTTCTAAGCTTATTGTGACGTTTTAAGCTTGTTACTGTCATTTCAACAGTGTTGCACTAGTTTCTTAACAGTAGCTGCTATACACACATCTCCATGCTGGAAACGTGCGTTTTGGCCTCTTCTAAGCTTATTGTGACGTTTTAAGCTTGTTACTGTCATTTCAACAGTGTTGCACTAGTTTCTTAACAGTAGCTGCTATACACACATCTCCATGCTGGAAACGTGCGTTTTGGCCTCTTCTAAGCTTATTGTGACGTTTTAAGCTTGTTACTGTCATTTCAACAGTGTTGCACTAGTTTCTTAACAGTAGCTGCTATACACACATCTCCATGCTGGAAACGTGCGTTTTTTGGCCTCTTCTAAGCTTATTGTGACGTTTTAAGCTTGTTACTGTCATTTCAACAGTGTTGCACTAGTTTCTTAACAGTAGCTGCTATACACACATCTCCATGCTGGAAACGTGCGTTTTGGCCTCTTCTAAGCTTATTGTGACGTTTTAAGCTTGTTACTGTCATTTCAACAGTGTTGCACTAGTTTCTTAACAGTAGCTGCTATACACACATCTCCATGCTGGAAACGTGCGTTTTGGCCTCTTCTAAGCTTATTGTGACGTTTTAAGCTTGTTACTGTCATTTCAACAGTGTTGCACTAGTTTCTTAACAGTAGCTGCTATACACACATCTCCATGCTGGAAACGTGCGTTTTGGCCTCTTCTAAGCTTATTGTGACGTTTTAAGCTTGTTACTGTCATTTCAACAGTGTTGCACTAGTTTCTTAACAGTAGCTGCTATACACACATCTCCATGCTGGAAACGCGTGCGTTTTGGCCTCTTCTAAGCTTATTGTGACGTTTTTAAGCTTGTTACTGTCATTTCAACAGTGTTGCACTAGTTTCTTAACAGTAGCTGCTATACACACATCTCCATGCTAAACGTGCGTTTTGGCCTCTTCTAAGCTTATTGTGACGTTTTAAGCTTGTTACTGTCATTTCAACAGTGTTGCACTAGTTTCTTAACAGTAGCTGCTATACACACATCTCCATGCTGGAAACGTGCGTTTTGGCCTCTTCTAAGCTTATTGTGACGTTTTAAAGCTTGTTACTGTCATTTCAACAGTGTTGCACTAGTTTCTTAACAGTAGCTGCTATACACACATCTCCATGCTGGAAACGTGCGTTTTGGCCTCTTCTAAGCTTATTGTGACGTTTTAAGCTTGTTACTGTCATTTCAACAGTGTTGCACTAGTTTCTTAACAGTAGCTGCTATACACACATCTCCATGCTGGAAACGTGCGTTTTGGCCTCTTCTAAGCTTATTGTGACGTTTTAAGCTTGTTACTGTCATTTCAACAGTGTTGCACTAGTTTCTTAACAGTAGCTGCTATACACACATCTCCATGCTGGAAACGTGCGTTTTGCCTCTTCTAAGCTATTGTGACGTTTTAAGCTTGTTACTGTCATTTCAACAGTGTTGCACTAGTTTCTTAACAGTAGCTGCTATACACACATCTCCATGCTGGAAACGTGCGTTTTGCCTCTTCTAAGCTTATTGTGACGTTTTAAGCTTGTTACTGTCATTTCAACAGTGTTGCACTAGTTTCTTAACAGTAGCTGCTATACACACATCTCCATGCTGGAAACGTGCGTTTTGGCCTCTTCTAAGCTTATTGTGACGTTTTAAGCTTGTTACTGTCATTTCAACAGTGTTGCACTAGTTTCTTAACAGTAGCTGCTATACACACATCTCCATGCTGGAAACGTGCGTTTTGGCCTCTTCTAAGCTTATTGTGACGTTTTAAGCTTGTTACTGTCATTTCAACAGTGTTGCACTAGTTTCTTAACAGTAGCTGCTATACACACATCTCCATGCTGGAAAACGTGCGTTTTGGCCTCTTCTAAGCTTATTGTGACGTTTTTAAGCTTGTTACTGTCATTTCAACAGTGTTGCACTAGTTTCTTAACAGTAGCTGCTATACACACATCTCCATGCTGGAAACGTGCGTTTTGCCTCTTCTAAGCTTATTGTGACGTTTTAAGCTTGTTACTGTCATTTCAACAGTGTTGCACTAGTTTCTTAACAGTAGCTGCTATACACACATCTCCATGCTGGAAACGTGCGTTTTGGCCTCTTCTAAGCTTATTGTGACGTTTTAAGCTTGTTACTGTCATTTCAACAGTGTTGCACTAGTTTCTTAACAGTAGCTGCTATACACACATCTCCATGCTGGAAACGTGCGTTTTGGCCTCTTCTAAGCTTATTGTGACGTTTTTAAGCTTGTTACTGTCATTTCAACAGTGTTGCACTAGTTTCTTAACAGTAGCTGCTATACACACATCTCCATGCTGGAAACGTTTTTGGCCTCTTCTAACTTATTGTGACGTTTTAAGCTTGTTACTGTCATTTCAACAGTGTTGCACTAGTTTCTTAACAGTAGCTGCACACATCTCCATGCTGGAAACGTGCGTTTTGGCCTCTTCTAAGCTTATTGTGACGTTTTAAGCTTGTTACTGTCATTTCAACAGTGTTGCACTAGTTTCTTAACAGTAGCTGCTATACACACATCTCCATGCTGGAAACGCGTGCGTTTTGGCCTCTTCTAAGCTTATTGTGACGTTTTAAGCTTGTTACTGTCATTTCAACAGTGTTGCACTAGTTTCTTAACAGTAGCTGCTATACACACATCTCCATGCTGGAAACGCGTGCGTTTTGGCCTCTTCTAAGCTTATTGTGACGTTTTAAGCTTGTTACTGTCATTTCAACAGTGTTGCACTAGTTTCTTAACAGTAGCTGCTATACACACATCTCCATGCTGGAAACGCGTGCGTTTTGGCCTCTTCTAAGCTTATTGTGACGTTTTAAGCTTGTTACTGTCATTTCAACAGTGTTGCACTAGTTTCTTAACAGTAGCTGCTATACACACATCTCCATGCTGGAAACGTGCGTTTGGCCTTTCTAAGCTTATTGTGACGTTTTAAGCTTGTTACTGTCATTTCAACAGTGTTGCACTAGTTTCTTAACAGTAGCTGCTATACACACATCTCCATGCTGGAAACGTGCGTTTTGGCCTCTTCTAAGCTTATTGTGACGTTTTAAGCTTGTTACTGTCATTTCAACAGTGTTGCACTAGTTTCTTAACAGTAGCTGCTATACACACATCTCCATGCTGGAAACGTGCGTTTTGGCCTCTTCTAAGCTTATTGTGACGTTTTAAGCTTGTTACTGTCATTTCAACAGTGTTGCACTAGTTTCTTAACAGTAGCTGCTATACACACATCTCCATGCTGGAAACGTGCGTTTTGGCCTCTTCTAAGCTTATTGTGACGTTTTAAGCTTGTTACTGTCATTTCAACAGTGTTGCACTAGTTTCTTAACAGTAGCTGCTATACACACATCTCCATGCTGGAAACGTGCGTTTTGGCCTCTTCTAAGCTTATTGTGACGTTTTAAGCTTGTTACTGTCATTTCAACAGTGTTGCACTAGTTTTTCTTAACAGTAGCTGCTATACACACATCTCCATGCTGGAAACGTGCGTTTTGGCCTCTTCTAAGCTTATTGTGACGTTTTAAGCTTGTTACTGTCATTTCAACAGTGTTGCACTAGTTTCTTAACAGTAGCTGCTATACACACATCTCCATGCTGGAAACGTGCGTTTTGGCCTCTTCTAAGCTTATTGTGACGTTTTAAGCTTGTTACTGTCATTTCAACAGTGTTGCACTAGTTTCTTAACAGTAGCTGCTATACACACATCTCCATGCTGGAACGTGCGTTTTGGCCTCTTCTAAGCTTATTGTGACGTTTTAAGCTTGTTTTACTGTCATTTCAACAGTGTTGCACTAGTTTCTTAACAGTAGCTGCTATACACACATCTCAATGCTGGAAACGCGTGCGTTTTGGCCTCTTCTAAGCTTATTGTGACGTTTTAAGCTTGTTACTGTCATTTCAACAGTGTTGCACTAGTTTCTTAACAGTAGCTGCTATACACACATCTCCATGCTGGAAACGTGCGTTTTGGCCTCTTCTAAGCTTATTGTGACGTTTTAAGCTTGTTACTGTCATTTCAACAGTGTTGCACTAGTTTCTTAACAGTAGCTGCTATACACACATCTCCATGCTGGAAACGTGCGTTTTGGCCTCTTCTAAGCTTATTGTGACGTTTTTAAGCTTGTTACTGTCATTTCAACAGTGTTGCACTAGTTTCTTAACAGTAGCTGCTATACACACATCTCCATGCTGGAAACGTGCGTTTTGGCCTCTTCTAAGCTTATTGTGACGTTTTAAAGCTTGTTACTGTCATTTCAACAGTGTTGCACTAGTTTCTTAACAGTAGCTGCTATACACACATCTCCATGCTGGAAACGTGCGTTTTGGCCTCTTCTAAGCTTATTGTGACGTTTTAAGCTTGTTACTGTCATTTCAACAGTGTTGCACTAGTTTCTTAACAGTAGCTGCTATACACACATCTCCATGCTGGAAACGTGCGTTTTGGCCTCTTCTAAGCTTATTGTGACGTTTAAGCTTGTTACTGTCATTTCAACAGTGTTGCACTAGTTTCTTAACAGTAGCTGCTATACACACATCTCCATGCTGGAAACGTGCGTTTTGGCCTCTTCTAAGCTTATTGTGACGTTTTAAGCTTGTTACTGTCATTTCAACAGTGTTGCACTAGTTTCTTAACAGTAGCTGCTATACACACATCTCCATGCTGGAAACGTGCGTTTTGGCCTCTTCTAAGCTTATTGTGACGTTTTAAGCTTGTTACTGTCATTTCAACAGTGTTGCACTAGTTTCTTAACAGTAGCTGCTATACACACATCTCCATGCTGGAAACGTGCGTTTTGGCCTCTTCTAAGCTTATTGTGACGTTTTAAGCTTGTTACTGTCATTTCAACAGTGTTGCACTAGTTTCTTAACAGTAGCTGCTATACACACATCTCCATGCTGGAAACGTGCGTTTTGGCCTCTTCTAAGCTTATTGTGACGTTTTAAGCTTGTTACTGTCATTTCAACAGTGTTGCACTAGTTTCTTAACAGTAGCTGCTATACACACATCTCCATGCTGGAAACGTGCGTTTTGGCCTCTTCTAAGCTTATTGTGACGTTTTAAGCTTGTTACTGTCATTTCAACAGTGTTGCACTAGTTTCTTAACAGTAGCTGCTATACACATCTCCATGCTGGAAACGTGCGTTTTGGCCTCTTCTAAGCTTATTGTGACGTTTTAAGCTTGTTACTGTCATTTCAACAGTGTTGCACTAGTTTCTTAACAGTAGCTGCTATACACACATCTCCATGCTGGAAACGTGCGTTTTGGCCTCTTCTAAGCTTATTGTGAAAGCTTGTTACTGTCATTTCAACAGTGTTGCACTAGTTTCTTAACAGTAGCTGCTATACACACTTCCATTGGAAACGTGCGTTTTGGCCTCTTCTAAGCTTATTGTGACGTTTAAGCTTGTTACTGTCATTTCAACAGTGTTGCACTAGTTTCTTAACAGTAGCTGCTATACACACATCTCCATGCTGGAAACGTGCGTTTTGGCCTCTTCTAAGCTTATTGTGACGTTTTAAGCTTGTTACTGTCATTTCAACAGTGTTGCACTAGTTTCTTAACAGTAGCTGCTATACACACATCTCCATGCTGGAAACGTGCGTTTTGGCCTCTTCTAAGCTTATTGTGACGTTTTAAGCTTGTTACTGTCATTTCAACAGTGTTGCACTAGTTTCTTAACAGTAGCTGCTATACACACATCTCCATGCTGGAAACGTGCGTTTTGGCCTCTTCTAAGCTTATTGTGACGTTTTAAGCTTGTTACTGTCATTTCAACAGTGTTGCACTAGTTTCTTAACAGTAGCTGCTATACACACATCTCCATGCTGGAAACGCGTGCGTTTTGGCCTCTTCTAATTATTGTGACGTTTTAAGCTTGTTACTGTCATTTCAACAGTGTTGCACTAGTTTCTTAACAGTCTATACACACATCTCCATGCTGGAAACGCGTGCGTTTTGGCCTCTTCTAAGCTTATTGTGACGTTTTAAGCTTGTTACTGTCATTTCAACAGTGTTGCACTAGTTTCTTAACAGTAGCTGCTATACACACATCTCCATGCTGGAAACGCGTGCGTTTTGGCCTCTTCTAAGCTTATTGTGACGTTTTAAGCTTGTTACTGTCATTTCAACAGTGTTGCACTAGTTTCTTAACAGTAGCTGCTATACACACATCTCCATGCTGGAAACGTGCGTTTTGGCGGCCTCTTCTAAGCTTATTGTGACGTTTTAAGCTTGTTACTGTCATTTCAACAGTGTTGCACTAGTTTCTTAACAGTAGCTGCTATACACACATCTCCATGCTGGAAACGTGCGTTTTGGCCTCTTCTAAGCTTATTGTGACGTTTTAAGCTTGTTACTGTCATTTCAACAGTGTTGCACTAGTTTCTTAACAGTAGCTGCTATACACACATCTCCATGCTGGAAACGTGCTTGGCCTCTAAGCTTATTGTGACGTTTAAGCTTGTTACTGTCATTTCAACAGTGTTGCACTAGTTTCTTAACAGTAGCTGCTATACACACATCTCCATGCTGGAAACGTGCGTTTTGGCTCTTCTAAGCTTATTGTGACGTTTTAAGCTTGTTACTGTCATTTCAACAGTGTTGCACTAGTTTCTTAACAGTAGCTGCTATACACACATCTCCATGCTGGAAACGCGTGCGTTTTGGCCTCTTCTAAGCTTATTGTGACGTTTTAAGCTTGTTACTGTCATTTCAACAGTGTTGCACTAGTTTCTTAACAGTAGCTGCTATACACACATCTCCATGCTGGAAACGTGCGTTTTGGCCTCTTCTAAGCTTATTGTGACGTTTTAAGCTTGTTACTGTCATTTCAACAGTGTTGCACTAGTTTCTTAACAGTAGCTGCTATACACACATCTCCATGCTGGAAACGTGCGTTTTGGCCTCTTCTAAGCTTATTGTGACGTTTTAAGCTTGTTACTGTCATTTCAACAGTGTTGCACTAGTTTCTTAACAGTAGCTGCTATACACACATCTCCATGCTGGAAACGTGCGTTTTGGCCTCTTCTAAGCTTATTGTGACGTTTTAAGCTTGTTACTGTCATTTCAACAGTGTTGCACTAGTTTCTTAACAGTAGCTGCTATACACACATCTCCATGCTGGAAACGTGCGTTTTGGCCTCTTCTAAGCTTATTGTGACGTTTTAAGCTTGTTACTGTCATTTCAACAGTGTTGCACTAGTTTCTTAACAGTAGCTGCTATACACACATCTCCATGCTGGAAACGTGCGTTTTGGCCTCTTCTAAGCTTATTGTGACGTTTTAAGCTTGTTACTGTCATTTCAACAGTGTTGCACTAGTTTCTTAACAGTAGCTGCTATACACACATCTCCATGCTGGAAACGTGCGTTTTGGCCTCTTCTAAGCTTATTGTGACGTTTTAAGCTTGTTACTGTGTCATTTCAACAGTGTTGCACTAGTTTTCTTAATAGTAGCTGCTATACACATCTCCATGCTGCTGAAACGTGCGTTTTGGCCTCTTCTAAGCTTATTGTGACGTTTTAAGCTTGTTACTGTCATTTCAACAGTGTTGCACTAGTTTCTTAACAGTAGCTGCTATACACACATCTCCATGCTGGAAAACGTGCGTTTTGGCCTCTTCTAAGCTTATTGTGACGTTTTAAGCTTGTTACTGTCATTTCAACAGTGTTGCACTAGTTTCTTAACAGTAGCTGCTATACACACATCTCCATGCTGGAAACGTGCGTTTTGGCCTCTTCTAAGCTTATTGTGACGTTTTAAGCTTGTTACTGTCATTTCAACAGTGTTGCACTAGTTTCTTAACAGTAGCTGCTATACACACATCTCCATGCTGGAACGTGCGTTTTGGCCTCTTCTAAGCTTATTGTGACGTTTTAAGCTTGTTACTGTCATTTCAACAGTGTTGCACTAGTTTCTTAACAGTAGCTGCTATACACACATCTCCATGCTGGAAACGTGCGTTTTGGCCTCTTCTAAGCTTATTGTGACGTTTTAAGCTTGTTACTGTCATTTTCAACAGTGTTGCACTAGTTTCTTAACAGTAGCTGCTATACACACATCTCCATGCTGGAAACGTGCGTTTTGGCCTCTTCTAAGCTTATTGTGACGTTTTAAGCTTGTTACTGTCATTTCAACAGTGTTGCACTAGTTTCTTAACATGTGGAAACGCTGCTATACACACAAGCTCTCCATTTCTGGAACAGTAGCTGCTATACACACATTCCATGCTGGAAACTCTTTTGGCCTCTTCTAAGCTTATTGTGACGTTTTAAGCTTGTTACTGTCATTTCAACAGTGTTGCACTAGTTTCTTAACAGTAGCTGCTATACTCTCCATGCACAGCGTGCGTTTTGCCTCTTCTAACACTTATTGTGCTGGCGTTTTAAGCTTGTTACTGTCATTTCAACAGTGTTGCACTAGTTTCTTAACAGTAGCTGCTATACACACATCTCCATGCTGGAAAGCGTGCGTTTTGGCCTCTTCTAAGCTTATTGTGACGTTTTAAGCTTGTTACTGTCATTTCAACAGTGTTGCACTAGTTTCTTAACAGTAGCTGCTATACACACATCTCCATGCTGGAAACGTGTGCGTTTTGGCCTCTTCTAAGCTTATTGTGATTTTTTAAGCTTGTTACTGTCATTTCAACAGTGTTGCACTAGTTTCTTAACAGTAGCTGCTATACACACATCTCCATGCTGGAAACGTGCGTTTTGGCCTCTTCTAAGCTTATTGTGACGTTTTAAGCTTGTTACTGTCATTTCAACAGTGTTGCACAGTAGTTTTACACATCTCCATGTGGAAATGCTGCTATACACATTTCAACAGTGTTGCTCCAACAGTGCTGCTATACACACATCTCCATGCTGGAAACGTTTTTGGCCTCTTCTAAGCTTATTGTGACGTTTTAAGCTTGTTACTGTCATTTCAACAGTGTTGCACTAGTTTCTTAACAGTAGCTGCTATACACACATCTCCATCTGGAAACGTGCGTTTTGGCCTCTTCTAAGCTTATTGTGACGTTTTAAGCTTGTTACTGTCATTTCAACAGTGTTGCACTAGTTTCTTAACAGTAGCTGCTATACACACATCTCCATGCTGGAAACGTGCGTTTTGGCCTCTTCTAAGCTTATTGTGACGTTTTTTTAAGCTTGTTACTGTCATTTCAACAGTGTGCACTAGTTTCTTAACAGTAGCTGCTATACACACATCTCCATGCTGGAAACGTGCGTTTTGGCCTCTTCTAAGCTTATTGTGACGTTTTAAGCTTGTTACTGTCATTTCAACAGTGTTGCACTAGTTTCTTAACAGTAGCTGCTATACACACATCTCCATGCTGGAAGCGTGCGTTTCAACCTCTTCTTCTAAGCTTATTGTGATGCGTTTTAAGCTTGTTACTGTCATTTCAACAGTGTTGCACTAGTTTCTTAACAGTAGCTGCTATACACACATCTCCATGCTGGAAACGTGCGTTTTGGCCTCTTCTAAGCTTATTGTGACGTTTTAAGCTTGTTACTGTCATTTCAACAGTGTTGCACTAGTTTCTTAACAGTAGCTGCTATACACACATCTCCATGCTGGAAACGTGCGTTTTGGCCTCTTCTAAGCTTATTGTCATTTCAACAGTGTTGCACTAGTTTCTTAACAGTAGCTGCTATACACACATCTCCATGCTGGAAACGTGCGTTTTTGGCGGCCTCTTCTAAGCTTATTGTGACGTTTTAAGCTTGTTACTGTCATTTCAACAGTGTTGCACTAGTTTCTTAACAGTAAGCACATCTCCATGCTGGAAACGTTTTGTCCTTTCAACAGTGTTTTAAGCTTGTAGTTTCATTTCAACAGTGTTGCAGCTTCTTAACAGTACACACATCTCCATGCTGGAAACGTGCGTTTTGGCCTCTTCTAAGCTTATTGTGACGTTTTAAGCTTGTTACTGTCATTTCAACAGTGTTGCACTAGTTTCTTAACAGTAGCTGCTATACACACATCTCCATGCTGGAAACGTGCGTTTTGGCCTCTTCTAAGCTTATTGTGACGTTTTAAGCTTGTACTGTCATTTCAACAGTGTTGCTTAACTAGTTTCTTAACAGTAGCTGCTATACACACATCTCCATGCTGGAACACGTGCGTTTTGGCCTCTTCTAAGCTTATTGTGACGTTTTTTAAGCTTGTTACTGTCATTTCAACAGTGTTGCACTAGTTTCTTAACAGTAGCTGCTATACACACATCTCCATGCTGGAAACGTGCGTTTTGGCCTTTCTAAGGCCTTTTAAGCTTCTAAGCTTATTGTGACGTTTTAAAGCTTGTTACTGTCATTTCAACAGTGTTGCACTAGTTTCTTAACAGTAGCTGCTATACACACATCTCCATGCTGGAAACGTGCGTTTTGGCCTCTTCTAAGCTTATTGTGACGTTTTAAGCTTGTTACTGTCATTTCAACAGTGTTGCACTAGTTTCTTAACAGTAGCTGCTATACACATCTCCATCTCCATGCTGGAAACGTGCGTTTTGGCCTCTTCTAAGCTTATTGTGACGTTTTAAGCTTGTTACTGTCATTTCAACAGTGTTGCACTAGTTTCTTAACAGTAGCTGCTATACACACATCTCCATGCTGGAAACGTGCGTTTTGGCCTCTTCTAAGCTTATTGTGACGTTTTAAGCTTGTTACTGTCATTTCAACAGTGTTGCACTAGTTTCTTAACAGTAGCTGCTATACACACATCTCCATGCTGGAAACGTGCGTTTTGGCCTCTTCTAAGCTTATTGTGACGTTTTAAGCTTGTTACTGTCATTTCAACAGTGTTGCACTAGTTTCTTAACAGTAGCTGCTATACACACATCTCCATGCTGGAAACGTGCGTTTCGGCCTCTTCTAAGCTTATTGTGACGTTTTAAGCTTGTTACTGTCATTTCAACAGTGTTGCACTAGTTTCTTAACAGTAGCTGCTATACACACATCTCCATGCTGGAAACGTTTTTGGCCTCTTCTAAGCTTATTGTGACGTTTTAAGCTTGTTACTGTCATTTCAACAGTGTTGCACTAGTTTCTTAACAGTAGCTGCTATACACACATCTCCATGCTGGAAACGTGCGTTTTGGCCTCTTCTAAGCTTATTGTGACGTTTAAGCTTGTTACTGTCATTTCAACAGTGTTGCACTAGTTTCTTAACAGTAGCTGCTATACACACATCTCCATGCTGGAAACGCGTGCGTTTTGGCCTCTTCTAAGCTTATTGTGACGTTTTAAGCTTGTTACTGTCATTTCAACAGTGTTGCACTAGTTTCTTAACAGTAGCTGCTATACACACATCTCCATGCTGGAAACGTGCGTTTTGGCCTCTTCTAAGCTTATTGTGACGTTTTAAGCTTGTTACTGTCATTTCAACAGTACTAGTTTCTTAACAGTAGCTGCTATACACACATCTCCATGCTGGAAACGTGCGTTTTGGCCTCTTCTAAGCTTATTGTGACGTTTTAAGCTTGTTACTGTCATTTCAACAGTGTTGCACTAGTTTCTTAACAGTAGCTGCTATACACACATCTCCATGCTGGAAACGTGCGTTTTGGCCTCTTCTAAGCTTATTGTGACGTTTTAAGCTTGTTACTGTCATTTCAACAGTGTTGCACTAGTTTCTTAACAGTAGCTGCTATACACACATCTCCATGCTGGAAACGTGCGTTTTGGCCTCTTCTAAGCTTATTGTGACGTTTTAAGCTTGTTGTCATTTTTCAACAGTGTTGCACTAGTTTCTTAACAGTAGCTGCTATACACACATCTCCATGCTGGAAACGTGCGTTTTGGCCTCTTCTAAGCTTATTGTGACGTTTTAAGCTTGTTACTGTCATTTCAACAGTGTTGCACTAGTTTCTTAACAGTAGCTGCTATACACACATCTCCATGCTGGAAACGTGCGTTTTGCCTCTTCTAAGCTTATTGTGACGTTTTAAGCTTGTTACTGTCATTTCAACAGTGTTGCACTAGTTTCTTAACAGTAGCTGCTATACACACATCTCCATGCTGGAAACGTGCGTTTTGGCCTCTTCTAAGCTTATTGTGACGTTTAAGCTTGTTACTGTCATTTCAACAGTGTTGCACTAGTTTCTTAACAGTAGCTGCTATACACACATCTCCATGCTGGAAACGTGCGTTTTTGGCCTCTTCTAAGCTTATTGTGACGTTTTAAAGCTTGTTGTCATTTCAACAGTGTTGCACTAGTTTCTTAACAGTAGCTGCTATACACACATCTCCATGCTGGAAACGTGCGTTTTGGCCTCTTCTAAGCTTATTGTGACGTTTTAAGCTTGTTACTGTCATTTCAACAGTGTTGCACTAGTTTCTTAACAGTAGCTGCTATACACACATCTCCATGCTGGAAACGTGCGTTTTGGCCTCTCTAAGCTTATTGTGACGTTTTAAGCTTGTTACTGTCATTTCAACAGTGTTGCACTAGTTTCTTAACAGTAGCTTATAACACATTCCATGCTGGAAACGTGCGTTTTGGCCTCTTCTAAGCTTATTGTGACGTTTTAAGCTTGTTACTGTCATTTCAACAGTGTTACACTAGTTTCTTAACAGTAGCTGCTATACACACTCCATGCTGGAAACGTGCCATCTTCTAAGCTTATTGTGACGTTTTAAGCTTGTTACTGTCATTTCAACAGTGTTGCACTAGTTTCTTAACAGTAGCTGCTATACACACATCTCCATGCTGGAAACGTGCGTTTTGGCCTCTTCTAAGCTTATTGTGACGTTTTAAGCTTGTTACTGTCATTTCAACAGTGTTGCACTAGTTTCTTAACAGTAGCTGCTATACACACATCTCCATGCTGGAAACGTGCGTTTTGGCCTCTTCTAAGCTTATTGTGACGTTTTAAGCTTGTTACTGTCATTTCAACAGTGTTGCATAGTTTCTTAACAGTAGCTGCTATACACACATCTCCATGCTGGAAACGTGCGTTTTGGCCTCTTCTAAGCTTATTGTGACGTTTTAAGCTTGTTACTGTCATTTCAACAGTGTTGCACTAGTTTCTTAACAGTAGCTGCTATACACACATCTCCATGCTGGAAACGTGCGTTTTGGCCTCTTCTAAGCTTATTGTGACGTTTTAAGCTTGTTACTGTCATTTCAACAGTGTTGCACTAGTTTCTTAACAGTAGCTGCTATACACACATCTCCATGCTGGAAACGTGCGTTTTGGCCTCTTCTAAGCTTATTGTGACGTTTTAAGCTTGTTACTGTCATTTCAACAGTGTTGCACTAGTTTCTTAACAGTAGCTGCTATACACATCTCCCATGCTGGAAACGTGCGTTTTGGCCTCTTCTAAGCTTATTGTGACGTTTTAAGCTTGTTACTGTCATTTCAACAGTGTTGCACTAGTTTCTTAACAGTAGCTGCTATACACACATCTCCATGCTGGAAACGTGCGTTTTGGCCTCTTCTAAGCTTATTGTGACGTTTTAAGCTTGTTACTGTCATTTCAACAGTGTTGCACTAGTTTCTTAACAGTAGCTGCTATACACACATCTCCATGCTGGAAACGTGCGTTTTGGCCTCTTCTAAGCTTATTGTGACGTTTTAAGCTTGTTACTGTCATTTCAACAGTGTTGCACTAGTTTCTTAACAGTAGCTGCTATACACACATCTCCATGCTGGAAACGCGTGCGTTTTGGCCTCTTCTAAGCTTATTGTGACGTTTTAAGCTTGTTACTGTCATTTCAACAGTGTTGCACTAGTTTCTTAACAGTAGCTGCTATACACACATCTCCATGCTGGAAACGTGCGTTTTGGCCTCTTCTAAGCTTATTGTGACGTTTTAAGCTTGTTACTGTCATTTCAACAGTGTTGCACTAGTTTCTTAACAGTAGCTGCTATACACACATCTCCATGCTGGAAACGTGCGTTTTGGCCTTTTCTAAGCTTATTGTGACGTTTTAAGCTTGTTACTGTCATTTCAACAGTGTTGCACTAGTTTCTTAACAGTAGCTGCTATACACACATCTCCATGCTGGAAACGTGCGTTTTGGCCTCTTCTAAGCTTATTGTGACGTTGTAAGCTTGGTACTGTCATTTTTTTACAGTGTTGCACTAGTTTCTTAACAGTAGCTGCTATACACACATCTCCATGCTGGAAACGTGCGTTTTGGCCTCTTCTAAGCTTATTGTGACGTTTTAAGCTTGTTACTGTCATTTCAACAGTGTTGCACTAGTTTCTTAACAGTAGCTGCTATACACACATCTCCATGCTGGAAACGTGCGTTTTGGCCTCTTCTAAGCTGGAAACGTTTTTAAGCTTGTTACTGTCATTTCAACAGTGTTGCACTAGTTTCTTAACAGTAGCTTCTATACACACATCTCCATGCTGGAAACGTGCGTTTCGGCCTCTTCTAAGCTTATTGTGACGTTATAAGCTTGTTACTGTCATTTCACAGTGTTGCACTAGTTTCTTAACAGTAGCTGCTATACACACATCTCCATGCTGGAAACGTGCGTTTTGGCCTCTTCTAAGCTTATTGTGACGTTTTAAGCTTGTTACTGTCATTTCAACAGTGTTGCACTAGTTTCTTAACAGTAGCTGCTATACACACATCTCCATGCTGGAAACGTGCGTTTTGGCCTCTTCTAAGCTTATTGTGACGTTTTAAGCTTGTTACTGTCATTTCAACAGTGTTGCACTAGTTTCTTAACAGTAGCTGCTATACACACATCTCCATGCTGGAAACGTGCGTTTTGGCCTCTTCTAAGCTTATTGTGACGTTTTAAGCTTGTTACTGTCATTTCAACAGTGTTGCACTAGTTTCTTAACAGTAGCTGCTATACACACATCTCCATGCTGGAAACGTGCGTTTTGGCCTCTTCTAAGCTTATTGTGACGTTTTAAGCTTGTTACTGTCATTTCAACAGTGTTGCACTAGTTTCTTAACAGTGCTATACACACATCTCCATGCTGGAAACGTGCGTTTTGGCCTCTTCTAAGCTTATTGTGACGTTTTAAGCTTGTTACTGTCATTTCAACAGTGTTGCACTAGTTTCTTAACAGTAGCTGCTATACACACATCTCCATGCTGGAAACGCGTGCATTTCAAGCTTATTGTGACGTTTTAAGCTTGTTACTGTCATTTCAACAGTGTTGCACTAGTTTCTTAACAGTAGCTGCTATACACACATCTCCATGCTGGAAACGTGCGTTTTGGCCTCTTCTAAGCTTATTGTGACGTTTAAGCTTGTTACTGTCATTTCAACAGTGTTGCACTAGTTTCTTAACAGTAGCTGCTATACACACATCTCCATGCTGGAAACGTGCGTTTTGGCCTCTTCTAAGCTTATTGTGACGTTTTAAGCTTGTTACTGTCATTTCAACAGTGTTGCACTAGTTTCTTAACAGTAGCTGCTATACACACATCTCCATGCTGGAAACGTGCTTCTAAGCTTATTGTGACGTTTTAAGCTTGTTACTGTCATTTCAACAGTGTTGCACTAGTTTCTTAACAGTAGCTGCTATACACACATCTCCATGCTGGAAACGTGCGTTTTGGCCTCTTCTAAGCTTATTGTGACGTTATAAGCTTGTTACTGTCATTTCAACAGTGTTACAGTAGTTTCTTAACAGTAGCTGCTATACACACATCTCCATGCTGGAAACGTGCGTTTCAGCCTCTTCTAAGCTTATTGTGACGTTATAAGCTTGTTACTGTCATTTCAACAGTGTTACAGTAGTTTCTTAACATTGTTACTGTCATTTCAACAGTGTTACAGTAGTTTCTTAACAGTAGCTGCTATACACACATCTCCATGTCAAAACGTGCGTTTTCTCCTCTTCTAAGCTTATTGTGACGTTTTAAAACTTGTTACTGTCATTTCAACAGTGTTGCACTAGTTTCTTAACAGTAGCTGCTATAAACATCTCCATGCTGGCGTCGATTTTCTCCAATGCGTGGCAACGTTTTTAAACGACCTTTCGTAAACAACTTATTGTGAAACAGTGCGTTTTAAGCTTTGTTACTTTAATTTGTTACTGTCATTTCAACAGTGTTGCAGTAGTTTCTTAACAGTCAGCTGCTATACCATCTCCATGCTGAAACGTGCGTTTTGTCTTCTAAGCTTATTGGCTGCTGAGCAGTAGGGTTAAACCATTTCTTAAGCCTGGGGAGGGGGCCGCCTGCCAACATTCAACATGCAAAGGATCCTCTCACTTCTTTTCTTTCTCATTTCTTCTTTTTTTTTAACTTTTTAAAATAATTTAACTCAATGAATTTACTATTCAATTATAAACTATTTTCATCAAGATAACATTACCGCCTTTTATGCATTTGCAACCTTTTTGTTTGAGTGTAGCATTTTTTTATTTCTTGCACAACAGTGTTCCTGGTTTTTAGCTTAACAGTATATGCTATACAAGCTTTCTTTATATCCATGCTGGAAGCGTGTATTACTTTGAGAAATTCTAAGCTTTTGTTTTAAACTATTTGTTACTGTCATTTTGCAAAAGTGTTGACTGGTTTCTTAACAGTAGCTGCTATACACACATCATCCATGCTGGAAACTGGATCTTTGGCCTCTTCTAAGCTTATTTCTCGTTTTTAAGCCCTTGTTACTGTCATTTCAACAGTGTTGCTTAACAGTAGCTGCTATACAAACAGTCCATGCTGGAACATCACCATACGTTTTAGTTGTTACTGTCATTGATCACAAATTCCAAGATGCAATACACACATGTATCAACATACATACATATACACTCTTATACATGGTGTGTTGTATATCTGTTTTAGTTATCACCTTTTTGAATGTCAAAAACATTTTTGTTAACAAAGATCTGTCATTTCACAGAGTTTCTTAAACATAACAGGCTAAAACATTACATAAAATGTGCGTTTTTTGGCCATTTCAACTATTAGAACCATTTTAACATGTCACACACATTTCAACAGTGTTCATATGTTTCTTAACAAAAATACACACATCTCCATGCAAACAAACAAATTTACAGCCTGTTCTGATTATTCCAGACCAGTCTGATGCCTTGTTGGCCTGTCATTTCATCAGTGTTGCCATTCAAAACCAACAACAATATACAAGTGCATGAACAGGGAATTAATTACAAATGATTACAATGTTACAGTAAAATGCAATTGTTACTGTCATTTACAACAGTGTTCACCACACTTTTTTCAACAGTAGCTGCTATCTGTCCCATGCTGGAAACGTGCGTTTCAGGCCTCTTCTAAGGTTATTGTGATTTTAAGCTTACTGTCATTTCAAATGGGTTGCACTAGTAAGATCTTAACAGTTCAGCCCTGCTTTGGGATGTCCGATGCTGGAAAGGGTTGTGTTTCAAAGGACCACAACACCATGGTTATTGTGCAACAGTTTAAATTGTTACTGTCATTTGATGAACATGTGTTATCACTAGTTTCTTAACTCTGGAGTAGCTGCTATACACACATTTATTTTGGAAACTGCATTGGTATTTAAACTTCTAACTACTTGTTCGTTTTAAGTTTTACTGTCCTTTCAATGTAAAGTGTTGCACTGATTTGGATTAACATTTATTATCACAAATAAAAATGGGATTTTTACATATACATGAAATAATTGTGAATTAAATAAAGAACAAATATTTGAATATTACAGGATGGGAACATGTGCAACTGCTTAAATAATAGTAAAATGTAAATAAAGCAATTGTGCAGGTTGCCTCTTAGTTGTTACCCAAAGTCTTGATCTTCAACAGTGTTGACAGTTAAAAAGTTTTAACAGTAGAATGCTATACACACATCTCAATGCTGGAAAGCTGTCGCGCCTTTAGGCTCTTCTCTGTTGGACCAGTGTTGGAGCTTGTTACTGTCATTTCAACAGTGTTGCACTAGTTTCTTAACAGTAGCTGCTATACACACATCTCATGCTGGAAAGGGTGGTTTATCCATTCTAACAGTTTGTTCAGTGACCTTTTACCACAGCTTTCAACAGTGTTACTGTTTCAGCCAATCACGGTAGCCAGCCTTCCTGATCAGTTTGTTCAGTCTGTTTGTGTAACTCCGATGCTGATGCCCCACACACAGAGCTCCACAACAGACTGGTGAAGATCTCAACATCCTGCTGCACACACTGAAGGATCTCTTCTAAGCTTATTGTGGAAATTAGTTTTACTGTCATTTCAACAGTGTTTGCACTTCCAGTTTGGCTTCCTTAACCAGATGGAGCTTCTTGGGGACACAAGGCAGGGCGTCTTCCATGCAGCAGCGGCACCTCTGCGGGCTCAGGGTTGTGCTTTTGAGCCGTTTTAATACTAATTTATATGTTTTTGTTTAGGGTTACACACAAAAACATAGAAAAATAGGTCATTTAAAAAAGACTAAAGTAGTTACCCTTTAATAAAGTCTTTCTAACTATCTATCTACTATACTTTTTCAAATGATTTATTTCTCATAGTTAGTTGAGACTAGCCAATTGCCTCTTATAAATTCAATTCAATTTTATTTATAGTATTTCAAATCATAAGAGTTATCTCAGCACACTATACAGATAGAGCAGGTCTAGACCACACTCTACAATTTACAAGGACCCAACAACTCCAGTAATTACGCCTAACAGCAATCATTTAGTGCAATAGTGGTGAGGAAAAACTCCATTTAGGGAGAAACCTGGGCCAGACCCAAGCTTTTACTGTCATTTTGACAGTGTGCTGGTTGGGGGTTGATAAACAGTAGCAGTATAGTCACAAAGATAATGGCTGACTAGAAACATGCTGGAAAAAAACATACAACAGCCAAATAACTAGGAACCCTCTTCTAAATTATTGCAAGTTTAAAGCTTGTTACTGTCAACAATCAGTGTTGTGCCTTCTTGGAATGCAACTGCTATAAAATCATTTGGCAAACGTAAACATCCCCCTATCTGCTGAGGTTTGGAGTTTTAATGTCATTTAAACAGTGTTTGGTCCTCTAAAAGGCAGTGCAGTGTATGCAAAAGGTGGTAATGTTATCTTGATGAAAATAGTTTATAATTGAATAGTAAATTCATTGAGTTAAATTAATATATTTTTTTAAAGCTGCTATCAAAAACACAAATCCATGCTGAAAAGAAGTGAGTCCTTTGCATCTTCTAATGTTATTGCGGCCCCCTCCCCAGGCTTACAGAAATGGTTTAACCCTGTCATTTCAACAGTGTTGCACTAGTTTCTTAAAAATGGTAGCTGCTATACACACATCTCCATGCTGGAAACTGTAAACAACGTTGTTACGTTGTTGTTTTCTGGCTGTTGTTTGCTGCGTTGTTTCTAAGCGTAATTTTTAAGCTTGTTACTGTCATTTCAACAGTGTTGCACTAGTTTCTTAACAGTAGCTGCTATAAACATCTCCATGCTGGAAACGTGTTGTTTCGGCCTCTTCTAAGCTTATTGTTGTTTTACGTTTTTGCTTTGTTACTGTCATTTCAACAGTGTTGCACTAGTTTCTTAACAGTTTGCTGCTTCCATACACACACACATCTCCATGCTGGAACGTGCGTTTTCGGCCTCTTCTAAGCTTATTGTGACGTTTTTAAGCTTGTTACTGTCATTTCAACAGTGTTGCACTAGTTTCTTAACAGTAGCTGCTATACACACATCTCCATGCTGGAAAAAGTGCGTTTGGCCTCTTCTAAGCTTATTGTGACGTTTTAAGCTTTTTACTGTCATTTCAACAGTGTTACAGTAGTTTCTTAACAGTAGCTGCTATACACACATCTCCATGCTGGAAACGTGCGTTTCGGCCTCTTCTAAGCTTATTGTGACGTTTTAAGCTTGTTACTGTCATTTCAACAGTGTTGCACTAGTTTCTTAACAGTAGCTGCTATACACACATCTCCATGCTGGAAACGTGCGTTTTCGGCCTCTTCTAAGCTTATTGTGACGTTTTAAGCTTGTTACTGTCATTTCAACAGTGTTGCACTAGTTTCTTAACAGTAGCTGCTATACACACATCTCCATGCTGGAAACGTGCGTTTTGGCCTCTTCTAAGCTTATTGTGACGTTTAAGCTTGTTACTGTCATTTCAACAGTGTTGCACTAGTTTCTTAACAGTAGCTGCTATACACACATCTCCATGCTGGAAACGTGCGTTTTGGCCTCTTCTAAGCTTATTGTGACGTTTTAAGCTTGTTACTGTCATTTCAACAGTGTTGCACTAGTTTCTTAACAGTAGCTGCTATACACACATCTCCATGCTGGAAACGCGCGTTTCGGCCTCTTCTAAGCTTATTGTGACGTTTTAAGCTTGTTACTGTCATTTCAACAGTGTTGCACTAGTTTCTTAACAGTAGCTGCTATACACACATCTCCATGCTGGAAACGTGCGTTTCGGCCTCTTCTAAGCTTATTGTGACGTTTTAAGCTTGTTACTGTCATTTCAACAGTGTTGCACTAGTTTCTTAACAGTAGCTGCTATACACACATCTCCATGCTGGAAACGTGCGTTTCGGCCTCTTCTAAGCTTATTGTGACGTTTTAAGCTTGTTACTGTCATTTCAACAGTGTTACAGTAGTTTCTTAACAGTAGCTGCTATACACACATCTCCATGCTGGAACGTGCGTTTCGGCCTTCTATGCTTATTGTGACGTTTTAAGCTTGTTACTGTCATTTCAACAGTGTTGCACTAGTTTCTTAACAGTAGCTGCTATACACACATCTCCATGCTGGAAACGCGCTTTGCCTCTTCTAAGCTTATTGTGACGTTTTAAGCTTGTTACTCATTTCAACAGTGTTGCACTAGTTTCTTAACAGTAGCTGCTATACACACATCTCCATGCTGGAAACGTGCGTTTCGGCCTCTTTTAACCTTTTGTGACGTTTTAAGCTTGTTACTGTCATTTCAACAGTGTTGCACTAGTTTCTTAACAGTAGCTGCTATACACACATCTCCATGCTGGAAACGTGCGTTTGGCCTTCTAAGTCTTTTATTGTGACGTTTTAAGCTTGTTACTGTCATTTCAACAGTGTTGCACTAGTTTCTTAACAGTAGCTGCTATACACACATCTCCATGCTGGAAACGTGCTTTTCGGCCTCTTCTAACCTTATTGTGACGTTTTAAGCTTGTTACTGTCATTTCAACAGTGTTGCACTAGTTTCTTAACAGTAGCTGCTATACACACATCTCCATGCTGGAAACGTGCGTTTCGGCCTCTTCTAAGCTTATTGTGACGTTATAAGCTTGTTACTGTCATTTCAACAGTGTTGCACTAGTTTCTTAACAGTAGCTGCTATACACACATCTCCATGCTGGAAACGTGCGTTTCGGCCTCTTTTAACCTTTTGTGACGTTTTAAGCTTGTTACTGTCATTTCAACAGTGTTGCACTAGTTTCTTAACAGTAGCTGCTATACACACATCTCCATGCTGGAAACTTGCGTTTCGGCCTCTTCTAAACTTATTGTGTTGTTTTAAGCTTGTTACTGTCATTTCAACAGTGTTGCACTAGTTTCTTAACAGTAGCTGCTATACACACATCTCCATGCTGGAAACGTGCGTTTCGGCGTCTTCTAACCTTATTGTGACGTTTTAAGCTTGTTACTGTCATTTCAACAGTGTTGCACTAGTTTCTTAACTGTAGCTGCTATACACACATCTCCATGCTGGAAACGTGCGTTTCGGCCTCTTCTAAGCTTATTGTGACGTTTTAAGCTTGTTACTGTCATTTCAACAGTGTTGAACTAGTTTCTTAACAGTAGATGCTACACACACATCTTTATGCTGGAAACGTGCATTTCGGCCTCTTCTAAGCTTATTGTGACGTTTTAAGCTTGTTATTGTCATTTCAACAGTGTTGCACTAGTTTCTTAACAGTAGCTGCTACACACACATCTTTATGCTGGAAAGGTGCATTTCGGCCTCTTCTAAGCTTATTGTGACGTTTTAAGCTTGTTACTGTCATTTCAACAGTGTAATATTTAATATTTGGATTTAACTATTTAAAATATTTCCAAGTTGACAAATATTGTTGTAAATGTGCAAGAAAGTGACCCTGAAAATTTCAGACCAGTTTTTTTAACATTATATAAAGCTAAATGTGACAAAATGTTGCTGTTATTTTCAGCGTGAGCCGCTTTACAAACGGCGCCCCATACTTACTGGGTTTTGGGAGTGAGTGTGAGGGTGCTGGAGGATGTTAGCCCAGCTTCATTGCATCTTTTTGGGGCTTAGAGTCTAGACCTTTGACACTGGAGGTCCTCAGCCAGACTTAGAGCCACTTACTGGCCTTGCGAGGGAGCATGGGGGTGCTGCAGGGTGTTAGCCCAGCCTCAGTGCAAGTTATTGGGGCTTAGAGTAAAGGCCTTTGACCCTGGAGGTCCTCAGCCAGACTTAGAGCCACTTACTAGGCCTTGGGAGAGAGCATGGCGATGCTGGAGGGTGTTAGCCCAGCTTCAGTGCATCTTTTTGGGGCTTATGGATGAGGCCCTGGATATCATCAGCCAGACTAACAGCACCTAACTGGGGCCTAGAGTGGAGGCCTGTAGCCCTGGAGGTCAAAGGCCAGCCTCACAGCCACTCATTGGGCCTTGAGAGTGAGTGTGAGGGTGCTGGAGCATGTTAACCCAGCGTCAGTGCATGTAACTGGGACTTTGAGTGGAGGCCTGTAGCGATGGAGGTCATCAGCCAGACCTAAAGCCACTTAGTGGGCCTTGGGAGTAAGTGTGAGGGTGCTGGATCATGTTAACCCAGCCTCAGTGCATGTAACCGGGACTTATAGTGGAGGCCTGTAGCCCTGGAGGTCGTCAGCCAGACTTAGAGCCACTTACTGGGCCTTGGGAGGGAGTATGAGGGTGCTGGGTCATGTTAACCCAGCCTCAGTGCATCGTTTTGGGGCTTAGAGTGGAGGCCTTTGACACTGGAAGTCCTCAGCCAGACTTAGAGCCACTTACTGGGCCATGGGAGGGAGCATGGGGGTGCTGGAGGGTGTTAACCCAGCCTCATTGCAAGTTATTGGGGATTACAGTGGAGGCCTGTGACCCTGGAGTTCCTCAGCCAGACTTAAAACCACTTACTGGGCCTTGGGAGGGAGCATGGGGGTGCTGTAGGGTGTTAGCCCAGGTTCAGTGCATTTTTTTGGGGCTTAGAGTGGAGGCCTTTGACACTGGAGGTCCTCAGCCAGACTCAAAGCCACTTACTGGGCCTTGGGAGGGAGCATGGGGGTGCTGGAGGGTGTTAGCCCAGCTTCAGTGCATCTTTTTGTGGCTTATGGATGAGGCTGAGAGCACTGGAGCTTACCAGCCAGACTGACAGCCACTTACTGGGCCTTGGGAGGGATCATGAGGGTGCTGTAGGGCGTTAACCCAGCTTCAGTGCAAGTTATTGGGGCTTAGAGTGGAGGCCTTTGACCCTGGAAGTCCTCAGCCAGACTTAGAGCCACTTACTGGGCCTTGGGAGGGAGCATGGGGGTGCTGGAGGGTGTTAGCCCAGCTTCAGTGCATTTTTTTGGGGCTTATGGATGAGGCTGAGAGCACTGGAGCTTACCAGCCAGACTAAGAGCCACTTACTGGGCCTTGGGAGGGAGCATGAGGGTGCTTTAGGGCGCTAAGCCAGCCTCAGTGCAAGTTATTTGGTCTTAGAGTGGAGGCCTGTAGCCCTGGAGGTCAAAGACCAGACTTAGAACCACTTACTGAGCCTTGGGGGGGAGAATGTGTGTGCTGAAGGGTGTTAGCCTAGTTTCAGTGCACCTTTTTGGGGCTTATGGAGGAGTCTGAGAGCCCTGGAGGTCATGGCCCAGCCTCAGTTACACATTCTAGGCCTTGGGAGGGAGCATGGGGTCTTGGAGCATGTTAACCCAGCCTCAGTACATCCTACTGGGTCTTATAGTGGAGGCCTATAGCCCTGGAGGTCGAAGGTCAGACTTAGAGCCATTTACTGGGCCATGGGATGGAGCATGAGGGTGCTGGAGGGTGTTAACCCAGCCTTAGTGCACATAATTGGGGCTTAGAGTGGAGGCCTGTAGCCCTGGAGGTCAAAGGCCAGACTTAGAGCCACTTACTGGGCCTTGGGGTGGGAGCATGAGGGTGCTGGAGGATGTTAGCCCAGTTTCAGTGCAGCTTTTTGGGGCTTATGGAGGAGGCTGAGAGCCCTGGAGGTCATGGCCCATCCTCAGTTACACATTCTGGGCCTTGGGAGGGAGCATGAGGGTGCTGGAGGGTGTTAACACAACCTCAGTGCACATAACTAGGGCTTACAGTGGAGGCCTATGGCCCTGGAGGTCAAAGGCCAGACTTAGAGCCACTTACTGGGCCTTGGGAGGGAGCATGAAGGTGCTGGAGGGTGTTAACCCAGCCTCAGTGCACATAACTGGGCCTTAGAGTGGAGGCCTATAGCCCTGGAGGTCAAAGGCCAGACTTGGAGCCACTTACTGGGCCATGGGAAGTAGCATGAGGGTGCTGGAGGGTGTTAACCCAGCCTCAGTGCAAGTTATTGGGGCTTAGAGAGGAGGCCTGTAGCCCTGGAGGTCAAAGGCCAGACTTAGAGCCACTTACTGGGCCATGGGAGGGAGCTGGAGGGTGCTGGAGAATGTTAACCCAGCCTCAGTGCCACCAGCAGGGGCTCAGAGTGGCCTTTCACCCCAGAGGCTCTCACCCAGCCACAGAGCCACTTGCTGGGCCTCGGTGCAAGCTATTGGGGCTTAGAGTGGGGTCCTTTGACCCTGGAGGTCCTCAGCCAGACATAGACTTACTTACTGGTCCTAGGGAGGGAGCATGGGGGTGCTGGAGTGTGTTAGCCCAATCTCAGTGCAAGTTATTGGGGCTTACAGTGGAGGCCTTTAACCCTGGAGGTCCTCAGACAGACTTAGAGCCACTTACTGGGCTTTGGGAGGGAGTGTGAGGGTGCTGGAGGATGTTAGCCCAGCTTCAGTGCATCTTTTTGGGGCGTAGAGTGCAGGCCTTTGACCCTGGAGGTCCTCAGCCAGACTTAGAGCCACTTACTGGGCCTTGGGAGGGAGCATGGGGGTGCTGGAGGGTGTTAGCCCAGCCTCAGTGCAAGTTATTGGGGCTCAGAGTGGAGGCCTTTGACCCTGGAGGTCCTCAGCCAGACTTAGAGCCACTTACTCGGCCTTGGGAGGGAGCATGGGGGTGCTGGAGGGTGTTAGCCCAGCTTCAGTGCATCTTTTTGGGGCTTATGGATGAGGCTGAGAGCACTGGAGCTCACCAGCCAGACTAACAGCCACTTACTTAACAGTGATTGCCTGAGACATGACAGACAGAGGGAGCAGGCACCTGGGGAATTACAACCTGACCCCCGCCAGTGGGAGCTGGTTAAGCATGCTGTGGCCGACGAGACCTCGTGACGTCAGGCGAGACACCACCGGCCAGACTAACAGGCACTTACAAAGTGCTGGACCTGAGGGTTGTTACAGGGAGTAGCCATGGAGGCTGACAAAGAGGTATGAGTGACCGCATTCGCAGAGGCCAGAGAAAAGTTGTCAACACGTGAGCATTTGAAATGAATAGAGGCAATAACAGTCACGGCAGAATATAACAGATGCAGTTATTAGCTGTCAAAAGTGCGCCACAATGAATGGCAGTCAATGATACGCTTACGGCGGGTGACGGCTCAATAGCAGAAAAAACGGCACCGTGGGAGTCCCGCATAGATAGGAGAGGCACATGGGGAAATACGACCTGACCCCCGCCAGGGGGAGCTGGTGATACATGCAGAGGCCGGCAAGGCAACAATTTTTATTGTTGAAGAGTGCAAAAAAATTATTTAAATGTGGAGCATGGTGCAAAGGATACTGAGATAAATAGTATTGTGTTATTATATTACAAACAGTTTGAACATTATGAACAGCTCTGGAATAGGGAATGAGAATGATGAATAAATAATAAGTGAGATACGACAATGGGAATGATGAGTAAATAGTAAATAATAAATAATAAATAATAAATAAGATATGAGTATGAGAATGATAAATAAATATATATAATAAGTGGAATAATAAGTGGAACTAGTAAACAAGTGCTGTTTAGGGACAGTGTTGCTTGGGTATTGCACAGAATTGAACCTGACACTGTGGGTAAGAAGTCAGCTGTTCATCAGAGAGATGGCTTGTGGAAAGAAACTGTTCCTGAGTCTGTTGGTTTTGGCGTACAGTGCTCTGTAGTGCCTACCAGAGGGGAGAAGCTGGAACAGGTTGTGTCCGGGGTAAGATGGGTCTGCAGTGATGTTTCCTGCCCGTTTCCTGACTCTGAAAGAGTATAAGTCATGAACGGAGGGCAATTTAAAAATATATGTCCGTCTCTAAAATAAATGCAGAGTATAAGCAAACTAAAAAAATCCTTCTATGGCTGCAACTTGAAGACTCTCCCGTCTCATGCCCTCTCACCATGTTGACTTCTCAGTGAAGTATGAAAACAATATAGAATATAAAATTAAAAAGGAGTCTTGGAAAGAGTGTAACATGTTTATTTTTTGTATTCAGACACTGTCTTGTGACAGTTAAGATTGCCTTTACATTGACCCAAAGCAGTGTTTTATGTGTGGAATTTACACCTGATTGTAAAAGGTGAGTTAATGCCCATTTCAATGTGAAATAATGGTGTTTCTAGAGCTACATTTGTTGTTTTTTCTGAAGTAACTATAGCAACATATGGTATTGTAGTCGTACCTGATATTTAATGCATTGACATTTTTAAAGTATGAAAACTAAAAATCATACAAGGACATATAATGTCAAGATCTAATTCTAACAGTTTAAATACATAAAACATACATACAATAAAATATGTAAATTATATGCCTAATGCATACTTCTGAAGTGGTAACTATTCGGTGTATTAGGTGGATGGTGGTTCTGGTCCAGTGAATGGCAGGAGTGAAGCAGGAGTCAGGTTCCAATGGCAGCTGAGGCACAAAAGAAAGATAAGCACAGGCAAATACACAAATAACTCAACAGATAGCAGGGTTAGTCATATAACTTAACATTAAGCATTTTTAGTGATATGTACATTTTTGGTAATTAACAGCAGTGGTAAATATAGTCTCAACTATGTGACTCATCTTAAAAACAGACTAATGTGCTGATAAGGTCCTCAAATAGATTAGCAGACACCTAAGAGGAAGAAAGCCATCAGTGTAACAGCATCAAAAACTGTGGTTAATAGCTCCTGCAACAGCATGCTTGTTAAGAACATTAACATAATGTATTTAGATTTTTTTGAGAAAATGTCTTACATAGTGACGCTCCAATGTTGAACCTGGTCCTTTATACAATATATAGAGTTGCAGAACTGAAGATTTTTCAAGATAGAACATTAATTTAACGTTACAATATATATATATTTTTTTTTATTGTGCGACATTTTTTTGCTAAAACAGACTTTCTGGCCCACTGTCCCGCCCGGAGACCTCCGTCTCTGAGTGGGTGGGGATGATAGGGTATGTGCCTGTCCTTTGGGCCCCTCCGGGTAATGTTGCCCAACTCTCGGGGTACATATATTTCAGTATTTTCAAGTAAAGGCAGTCTCCACTGGTCCTGTGTAAATGTACCACACAAAACTGAGATGAGAGGGGGTTATTTGTAAATTTACACGTGGTCCCAAAATGATTCTAATCCTGTGTGTATAGGGTTTATGAATTTGCACTATAATGTTAGCTATATCAGGCTTTGATTTTAAGATGACATTACCATTACATACAAGACCATTTTGTAAACCTACTATATTCGACTGTAACATTAAATATATATTTTAATACATTTATACAGTCTGCATGACGTTATTAGTTAGTCCACTAGCTTGGTTAGCGAGGTGCAATCTAGCTAGCTTAACTTAACTGATTAAGGATGCTACTGTTGGAAAAACAAAAAACAGTATTAAAACAAAATGTTATAGATCAGCAATGGAGGTTGGAGGTTCATGAGAACACAGGAAACAGGAAACCCCTGCGGTTCTCCTTCCAAGGGACCCGTTTCCAGTTCAACCGGCTGCCCCCCCCCGCACCTCTTCCAAGTGCGTGGAAACGGCGCTCCAGCCGCTACAGAAGAGGGGCATCAGAGTCCTTTTTATTTGGACGATCTGCTCATTCTAGCCCCCTCTCGGGAGCAGGCGGCGCTGCAGACTATAGAGGTACTGCAACTGCAAACACTGGGTTTTTCCATAATTTGGCGAAAGAGTGCTCTGGTCCCCGCACAATCAATAGGTTATCTGGGCGTGGACATAAACTCCATCACCATGAGGGCCAGGTTGGCAGCACAAAGACAGGACGCCCTGACCTCTCTGCTGTCCCGCTTCAAGCCACACACGACAGTGTCGTTGCTGTCAGTGATGCGGCTCCTGGGCATAATGTCTGCGGCACACATGGTGGTTCCCCTGGGTCTCCTCCGCATAAGGAAAGTCCAAAAGTGGTTTCTTCGCCAACGACTCGATCACATTCGCCACAAATGCTGTCCATCCTTCCGGTCAGACCTGGAGGAATCCCCGGACCCTGTCTTCCGGGGCAGAGTGACGTCATATGTGACGGTGTACAGGAGACGTGTCCCTCACTGGCTGGGGGGGGGGATGTGTGCGAGTCACAGGTGGTGGGAGGGGACTGGCCTCCTCCCCCACTCCCCCACATAAACTACCTGAAGCTGTCCAAGGTGTTGAAAGTGTTGAAACACTTCACCACAGTGGTGACGGGGAGACATGTTGTCGTGCGGACAGGCAACATCACGGCGGCAGCGTTCACAAACCGCCAGGGCAACATACGCTCAGCCCAGGTGTTGGAAATAGCCAGACGCCTCCCGCTGTGGGCACACAGTCACCTGCTGTCTCTCAAAGCAGTGTGTATCCCGAGGTTTTTGAACGGGCGGCCGACCTGATGTCGAGGGGGGGCTCCCACAACGAGTGGAGATCAAATCCCACTATTGTTCAAATGTTATGGAGCAGGTTCGGTGAAGCGGAGGTGGATCTGTTCGCTCCACGAGAAAACACACAGTGCACTCTGTGGTTTTCCTTGAGCGTGCGGGACAATCCTCCCCTTGGCGTAGACGCCTTCTCCCACCAGCCCTGGCCCAAACCCCCCCTATATGCTTTTCCTCCGGTCCCTCTGATCCCTCGCCTCCTGGAGCGCATCCAGGAGGAGAATCTGTCAATGGCTCCGGTGGCAACGGAGCGCACGAGCGAGTCCTGCTTCCCGACCCTCGTTCAGCTGCTGGTGGCTCCCCCCTAGCAAATTTTGTGGCAGGGAGACGCACTGTCGCAGCTGAACGGCGCGATCTGTCATCCCCCGGTGATAACCCAGAGGCTGTGGGGCTGGATGCTGGGCGTGAACGCTTACAGAGATTAGGCTTTCCCCATGCCGTGGTGTGCACCATCCAGGGCTCCAGAGCCCCTTCTACCACAGCATGTTACGCAGGGCGCTGGTCTGCCTTCTAGCGCCAGCGCACAGAGAGGGACGCGGATCCCACATTGTGTCCCCTGCTTCTCGTTAGGGGTCAAAAAACCGGCTGTTCGCCCCCTCACCCCTGAAGGGGACCTAGCTGTGGTGCTCCGGGCTCTGGGGAAGCCCCCCTTTGAGCGTCTGGCACAGGCTTCTCTCAGAATGCTGTCGCTAAAACGGCGCTTCTCTTTGCCCTAACGTCAGCCAAAAGAGTGAGTGATTTATGTGCACTGTCGTTTTCTCCGTCCTGCCTCTCCATTAGAGGGGACGGGAGCGCAGCCACCTTACAGCCAAATGCCTCCTTCACACCAAAGATTCTAACTAGTTCTTTTCGGTCTAGGGTGTTTTTTCCCTCAAGGGTTTTTTCCCCCCGCCTCATGTCAACGATGCGGAGGAGGCTTCCCACTGGTTGTGTCCGGGGCGTGCTCTGTCTCATTTTACGCACGGCAAATATCAGAAAAAACACAGCAGCTGGTTGTGCATTATAGAGAACACTCCCGAGGGTCAGCCCTCTCAAAACAGCATCTGTCTCACTGGCTGTGCGAGGCTATTACACAACATCCGAGGGCACTCTACGAGGGCTGTGTCGGTGCCTGCGGCTCTATTTAAAGGCATGGCAGTAGCCAAAATCTGTGCGGCAGCCTCCTGGGCTTCCCCGCGCCCTTTCATCCACTTCTATGTGCGAGATGTGTCTGAACCTTCCATGTCCCATTCAGTTCGGTCCACAATCAACGACGTGTAATGCTGCGTTGGATGTGCGTTATGAGGACAAGAAGTGGATGCCCGATTGTTACCAATCTCACGACTCCGCTGCAGTCACACCCTGCTGTCTTCACCTCACCTGTTTTAGGCGCATTGTGAGACGCAGTTTCTTCTAGTTTCATAACCATGTTACTTCCAGGCACTTCTATGCCAAGTGGTGCCGCTGTCTCACCATTCCTGTTTTTGGAGTATTTTTTACATTATTTTTTGAGACGCAGTTCTTAATGTCATACATTGTCATATCATGTTACATGCACGGAGATAACCATGTCACTCCGTTGCATGAGTGATTTTTGTGCCCGCATACGGTCCTCCCTCAGGCGTCCCTTACAGGGTCAATCACGCACAAATCATATTGCCATCATATTGCGGGCCTTATGAACTTTTCAGGCCACAACATTAACATGGTAGGCTTTATCAGAAGAATGACTCTGATTGAGCCTTTGTACATTGTTGTTGGGAAAATGTGGTCTATGTTCGGCTTGTGGGCCCTGTGCCGCAGGTGGCATTCACTACATCAGCTTCGCCCTAACCCAATAGCGTAGCCCTTAGAGGGCGAAGCTTATACGAAATGGAACAATAGTTACGTAGGTAACTCCAGATTCTATGACTATAGGCGTAGCCCTTTAAGGTCCGGGCCACCAGCTCCTAGAACATTAATTGAAGAAAAAGCTGATGTTTTGGGAGAAGAACAACGGGTCCGCTGTGTACATGTACAGTAAATGCGGACGTAGTTGAGGCCCGTGCTAGACACAAGGGGGGGAAATAAAATCTTCACGACTGCGCATGCGCGAAGGAATAAACCCAATAGCGTAGCTTAGAGGGCTACGCCTATACTCATAGAATCTGGAGTTACCTACGTAACTATCGTTTCCCAGCCCTCCTGTCACCTACCTCTCGTTGTCTCATTACCCAGTGTATTTAGTGTCTGTGCTCCCCTTGTCTCTTGTCGGATTGTTTAGTCTGTCTGTGCGTTTTGCTGTTCTTGTTCCAGTTGTGTGCCTTTGGATAATTTTTTTTTTCTGTCTTCCCTGAGATTTCTGTTCCCTGTGAGATTTTCACTTTGGGCATTTATAGTTTTGGATTTTGGACTTGGTTCCTGCATTTTTCGTTTCCTTTTTGTATGCCTTTTTTTTTTTTAATAAATCCTGTATATACTCTCCTGTCTGTAACAGTTCTCTTACTAACTGTTTGGTTGCTCCACACTTCCTGTCTTGTGGTGCTGTTACACCATCCATATATAGCGCCACACAGCTGTCCACCACAAACGTCTTCCTGGTACTGGTAAGGTTGCTTTCTCACTAAATGGTTTGTTTTAGGAAAGAAATGTGTTCTTACTCTTAAAAGTTTAACTTATTCTTTTTTTTTTTTTTAAATGTTCTTACATGGCGATGTTTCAAGCTAAGTCTGATGAAATACAAAAGTAGGTCTAACTGTATTTGACGTCATCAAACATGTCGATCTATTTTATTAGACAGACTACAGGACTATGAAAGAATTGTCAATGCGACACCACTAGTTTTGGAGTCATATTAAGGAAGACAAACTTGTCTGAGGAAGTGGACAACCAACAAAAGCAAAGATAGCATTCTCTATTTGATTTCTGAATCCTGTTAAACTATACATGAACTCTTGTGTCCTACATCACATCAAGTACAAATGAGCTTTGATAAAGAATCCCCTTTCTCTTTCATGTTTAACAGCAAAAAATCTTACTTGTGTTTTCTAATGTTGCTGCTTCATCTTTAGTCCAATTCACTGAGTATAATATATATAATCAGAGGTCAAAGTATTATACTGTCTTTAATTCAAACCAGCAATGCCTTTTTGTAAAATAATATCCATTCTCATAGTATTTAGGAAAACCGCTTTGCTTTGTGTCTTTGTTTTGCTCAGTGAAAATGGGAGGATATGCACCACTGAACAAAATCAATAAATTAAGCAAATGTGAGGGTGAATGTTAAGGTGTTAAAGAGGCTCTCTGAGTCTAGTTCCCACACCTTTTTATCGTTGATAACTATAGCTGTAACCTGTTTAATGGAGTTGGCACACAGTAAACTCTAAACAGATTAGTTGTTCAGAAACTCTCACAGATTAGTTGTTCAGTAAAAGTGATAGTCTGCTGAGAGGGGTTGAAGAGTTCACTGTAAACACCAATGCAATGTTGAAACAGAACATATATTTGGCAATACATTACTGTTGTAATTGTAGCATAGTGTTGTATACACTAGCATACAAGAAAACATACTGTATGTAAACCTAATGTAAAATCTTTGGAATACATTTGTGGGTGTGTGTGCTCGCTGGCTACTAATAGTTAAATGAAGTGGTCAATATGGTTGTATATATATTATATATGATTCTTGATCAGTTTCAGGGAGGAAAGAACTGATCTGTTTCCAAGTTGCCGTGCTAACTGGTTCCATGAACACAGTTCAATATGCTGCTCAAGTTTTGCATTCGTCCTTTCTTTTTGTAGATCTCTGCAAATTAAAAGTAGTACTAGTGAGATCTGTCCTTAGTTTCATTGGCAAGGACTCTGAATGCCTTACTTTCTTTGAGCTCTTTGGATGATTCTATGTTGCACCATCTCTACCGTCGTGTGTTGTATTTAACATTTTCATTGGACTTTTTTTTTTCTCCCCCCTCTGGGTCATTAGAAATGTATGTGAGGGAATGTTGGCTTGTCTCCGTGTGCTGTATGTTCATCAGGCATATGCATCCATTCAGCAGGTTAATCAGCGCTGCTCTGGTAAAGAAATGGGGCTGTTTGAGTGGAAAACCCAACATTCTTCTATAATTATGGAAATATGGGAATGTGCATAAAAATACTTTGCACATCTTCAGTATAACCTCAGACAAGTGTCAAAGGGGGGCAAGTACTTAGGAAGTTGCAAAGAAATTCTTGCACACTGTCTAACTTGCAATAATAAATGTAATAACTGGCAATGTTTCTGTTATACATTGTCAGGCAAATTTTAAAATATATTCATGTGCAGGATAGGTATTAAGAGAATTCAATTACAATGACTGAATAATTATATTTCTTTAAGCACAATGTTGAATGGTGTGGGCTATTTCTCTTCTAGTGCTAAAGCCTTTTGAAATGCAGGAAATGGAACCAGTTTCAAAAAAGTTCCTGCGTTTTTTCACATTTAAATATGTGAAGTTGCGCAAAGGCCTTTTCAAGGAAGTGTGCAGAGCGGGTGTGGCAGCCAGCTTCCCCTTTGTTCTGAGTAGAGTGTGTGTGACGTAGCAGAGACTGATGGACACACTGCAGTGTAGCACAGCATCTCACAGGACCTGTTCACAAAGCTGAGCTGACTCACTCCACTCACACTTTACTAAAGCCGAGATAGGGAGATGGGATGGGTCAAAATGCACAAAGATGCACTAAACAGTCATGAAAAAGACTATATAAACAAATGAGTCGGCACAAAAAGTAAGTAAATTAGTGTTTGGCAGATTATTTCTCTATGGTAAAGATGCTTTTCGACAATAAATATTATACCGTTGGAAAAGCCTGTTTAGTTCCCTTTTATAAATTCACATTTATAAGGAACATCTATTTGTGGGATGAGCAGCAGAGCTGGGTATATGGGTTTCGCCGATGAAAAATTTGCCAATTCTTTTCTGCCAATACCAAACAGTTTATTCTGCCATTGACTTGTTTGGTGGATTTAATGATTGAAGTTTAAAGAAACAAGGTATTCACAGATGTGTTGATTCAAATCTACACTGATTTCTGAGGTCAGGATCAGACACAGTTGTCTCTAAGGGTTTAAGGTAACTATCCATAATTAGCTATCCTTTAAATATATATATTTGGGCTAGTTTTGGGTACTGTACTCAGTGACGTGTCAGCTATCATTTGAACCAAAAGAAGCAGCAGCAATATATATACAAAAAACTACAATACATACAAGACAGAGACATTCTGCTTCCTTGTGTTTGAGCCTGATTCACAGAACAGAAATTACAACACGGCTCTGTCCTCTTTGTGACCTATTATGGTATGCAGGAAACCATGTCAGCAGCAGCTCCGTCAGTGGGCGGAGGTTTCACACATAGCAACAAAATGTCCGCCATTGTCATATTTATTTTTTTCTATTACTTTAGCAAAATCTTGTCACAAAGACTTTTTGTTTGGAATGACATTCTCCATCACATGAGAACATTACCATCCATCACAAATGTCAAAAAGGCATACAAACTGTTCCTTCTCAACAGTTACACTTGCACTCATCGATTGTATTGTCCAAGTCTTGTTTGCAGTGTCTGTATTGTTGTTTATAGTTGTCTGTATTTGTCTAGCCCATGCTAATGTCCTGTACAAGTGTTTCTATGCGTCATGTTCTATGTTCTATATTTCTAAAGAACAGGAACCTGCTGGAAACCTGGTTTTTAAACTGAGTCAGGCACGTTTAAACTAACTTAATGTTACTTTTAATACTTTCCTGTATAATAAATGAAATGGAATATGTACTCCACTGACTGCATGATGTTTTAGGGGCCTTTAATATTTTAACATCAAATGTTTTTGAGTCATTTGTCATTGGTTTACCAACATATATAAAGGTATTTATCGCGTAGCATCATTTAACAACATTGTATATTATTAAGTATTAAAATTAAGAGAAAGAGAGAGAAATTATCATGAATGGACAACAGGCAACATATTCCACTCTGTTCTGTAAATTCAATTTAATTGTATAACACAACAATGTGTTATACAATTGAATTGAATTTATTCCACATTATAGGATTATGTGTTAGGCTCTAAGCAGCTCCCAATAACCCAGAGCAGCCAACAGGACCAACATTAGGGCGGCTCGCATCACCTTCTGGGGGCTGGCTAACAGTTAACCGGCTAGCAGCTAACCAGCTATCAGCGAACACTTGAGTTTCCATGGGAAAGAGCCCACTTCCAACACCAACTGATCCAATTGTTTAGGATAAGATAAGATTTCTTTATTGTCATTGCATTATAGATACAATGAGATTTAGGTGCAATACCTGAGAAGGTGATCCAAAAAATCTTATCAAACATTGCATATTCACACACATGCAACTCAAATTCACTGTTGTCAACATATGCATGCTGCAAATTTGACAGGCGAGTTGCAAGGGAATAGGGCGGGCTCTCCAGCTTCTGACTAATCATAGTCTTTAGAATCACTAACATAGCATAGTTGGCTAGTCAATCCCGACAGCCATTTTTCAGCCAACTCATCCAGCCCTGACAAGACTCAACAGTGATTTTTAATTCAAAAGGAGATGAAAGCTAAAGCTAAAGGTATAACAATGGGCCAAGAGCTAAAATAAATATTAGCTTGGGAGGATAAGAACACAGCACCAGAAGGTTGGTAGTTTATCCCTGGCCCTGCAGTCCCATGTAGAAGTGTCTTTGGGCAAGAGACTGAACCCTGAGTAGACCCCGATGCTGTTCCATGTAAATGTGTGTGAATGTTTATCTGATAAGCAGGTGGCACCTTGGAGCATATGAGCAAAAGTAAGGATAAATCCATTGTTCTCAGCCTTGATGCAAAAAAGGCATTTGATTCTGTCATAGTTCTATTTCTAAAAAAATGTATATTGCTACCCCACAGCCAGAATACAAATAAAATGGCAGGCTAACTAACCCTGTTGGGTTACATGGTAATAGTGGGGTAACAGTATGAAAATAAAGAGGTAATATATAGGTAATAACATGTAATTACCAAGGTAATAACAGGGTAATAAATTACAGTAATAAGATGTAATACTGGGGTATTAAGGTAAGGTGATAAAAAGGTAACAGATATAATAACATGCAATTACCAAGGTAATAACTAGGAATGGTTCGATGATAATCATATGTATAGCTACAGTAGGTAGTTGTAATATAGTTATATTAATATTGTAATAACGTGGTAATAATGACATTCATCCACCCTTTATGTTCCAAATAGTTCCCTTTTGTTTCAAGGTAATACTTTACAAAATATATGTTTAATCTTGTGATTTCTTACCTGGAAACACGTCAATTCAATTTTCAATTCAATTTTATTTATAGTATCAATTCATAACAAGAGTTATCTCGAGACACTTTACAGATAGAGTAGGTCTAGACCACACTCCAGAATTTACAAGGACCCAACAGTTTCCTCCAGAGCAAGCAACAGTGCGACAGTGGCGAGGAAAAACTTCCTTTTAGGCAGAATCCTCGGACAGACCCAGGCTCTTGGTAGGCGGTGTCTAGATGGCGGTGGCTAGAACTCTCCCCAACCGGATCGGGCTGTATGCCCTGCCTCCCTCTAGTTTTATTATATTATTGATTATATGATAGATAGATCTGACAACTATGACGAGAAGCGGGTGGGCCGGGTTAGGCGGACGCTGCGACTCCTCACTCCCTAACAATATTCAATTCTATGCCCTAACTATGAGCTTTATCAAAGAGGAAACTCTTAAGCCTACTGTTAAATGTGGAGACGGTGTCTGCCTCCTGAACCCAAACTGGAACCTGGTTCCACAAGAGAGGAGCCTAATAGCTGAACGCTCTGGCTCCCGTTCTACTTTTAGAGACTCTAGGAACCACAAGTAACCCTGCATTCTGGGAGCGTAGGGCTCTTGTAGGGTTGTAAGGTACTATGAGTTCTTTAAGATAAGATGGTGCCTGACCATGAAGGGCTTTGTAGGTGAGAAGAAGGATTTTAAATTCTATTTTGGATTTTACAGGAAGCCAATGCAGAGAAGCTAAAACAGGAGAGATGTGATCTCTTTTCCTGGTTCCTGTCACAACACGTGCTACAGCATTCTGGATCAGCTGAAGAGTCTTTATGGACTTTTTCAGCCTGATAATAAAGAATTGCAGTAATCCAGCCTAGAAGTAACAAATGCATGAACTAGTTTTTCTGCATCATTTGTGATGTGAGAATTAAAGAACATATAACTCCAAGATTCCTCACAGTGGTGCTGGAGGCCAGGGTGATGCCATCCAGAGTAACTAGCTCTTTGGATAATGCGTCACGGAGGTGCCTGGGTCCCAGAGCAATAACTTCAGTTTTATCTGAGTTTAACATTAGAAAATTACAGCTCATCCAGGTTTTAATATCCTGAAGGCACATTTGAAGTTTAGCTAACTGATTAGTTTCATCCGGCTTGATTGATAGATATAATTGAGTATCATCTGCATAACAATGAAAGTTTATGGAGTGTTTCCTGATAATATTGCCTAAAGGAAGCATATATAAAGTGAACAGGATTGGACCGAGCACAGATTCTTGTGGGACTCCATGACTAACTTTGGCGTGCACAGAGGATTCATCGTTAACATGAACAAACTGAGATCGATCTGATAAATAAGACTTAAACCAGCTTAGAGCAGTCCCTTTAATGCCAATTAAATGTTCCAATCTCTGTAATAAGATATGATGGTCAATGGTATCAAATGCAGCACTAAGATCTAATAACACCAGTACAGAGATAAGTCCTTTGTCTGATGCAATTAGGAGGTCATTAGTAATTTTCACAAGTGCTGTCTCTGTACTATGATTAACTCTAAATCCTGACTGAAAATCCTCAAATAAGCTGTTGCTATGCAGAAAGTCACATAGCTGTTTGGCGACTGCTTTCTCAAGAATCTTAGAGAGAAATGGAAGATTGGATATAGGTCTATAGTTGGCTAAAACTTCTGGATCAAGGTTGGGCTTTTTCAGAAGAGGTTTAATTACAGCTACTTTAAAGTGCTGTGGTACATAGCCTGTTAATAAAGACAGATTGGTTATATCTAGTAGAGAAGTGTTGACTAAGGGTAAAACTTCTTTAAGTAGCCTAGTCGGGATGGGGTCTAAGAGGCAGGTTGATGGTTTAGATGAAGAAATAATTGAATTAAATTGATAAAGATCAAGTGAAGCAAAGCAGTCTAAACATATATCTGGTTTTACAGCTGTTTCTAAGGTTCTTGAGTTTAGAGATAAGTTGCCAGTTAAAGGCAGGTCTTGGTGAATTTTGTTTAATAGTTGTAATTTTATTGATTTGAAGTCAGTGCCAGTTAAAGAAGCAGGTCTTGGAGTGTCACCCTGATTTTGCCAACTTAACATTCTCCTTCAATTTTTAGTTATAATTTAGTCAAAGTAAGTTTTACATGAAAAAACGTGTGCGACCTATAACCGCTCACTACACAAGACAATAGGATGACATTTGAGTTCAAAAAGACATACACACATACAACACAGTTCACTTCAATCTAAGAGCTAAGGAAGCCTGGGAATAAAGTTTCTTGGCTCAGTAGAAAGGCTGTGACCTTCTGTAACATAAAGCAGTATAAACCTTTGGCACAAAGTAAAATCTGAAAATCATTGAAAATCTCCTGGGGTTGGGAATTCTCAGTAGAGCTTTTCCTCAGCCTGGCTATAGTGCTGAGAGAAAACCTGGGGTTGTTCCTATTTTTCTCTATTAATGATGAGTAGTACGCTGCTCTGGCATTACGGAGGGCCTTCCTATAAGTTTTAAGACTATCTTGCCCAGATTAAACGAGAATTTTCCAATTTGATGGAACGCCAAATCTTCTCAAGTTTCCTCGATATTTGCTTTAATTTGCGAGTTTCAGTGTTATACCATGGAGCTAACCGTCTTTGTTTTATTATCTTCTTTTTTAGAGGGGCAACAGAGTTGAGTGTCGTTTGCAGCGAGCCTGCTGCACTATCAACAAAATGATCGATTTGGGAGGGACTGAAATTAGCATAGGAGTCCTCCGTTACTTTGTGACTTGATAATGCATTAAATGCTAATGGAATCACATCCTTAAATTTAGCTACAGCACTATCAGATAGACATCTTGTATAGAAGGTTTTGCCTAATGGCGTGTGTTCAGCAGTATAAACTCAAAAGTTATCAAACAGTGGTCAGATAAAAAGGGATTCTGTGGGAACACTATTAAATGTTCAATTTCAACACCATATACCAGAACAAGATCGAGGGTGTGGCCAAAACGGTGAGTCGGTTTATGAACACTTTGAGAGAAGCCAATAGAATCTAATAGAGAGATAAACGCAGTACTAAGGCTATCATTCTCATCGTCCACGTGAATATTAAAATCCCCTACAATAAGAACTTTGTCCGTTTTTAGCACTAAATTTGACAAAAACTCTGCAAATTCAGATAAGAATTCAGAGTATGGACCAGGTGAACTGGTGCAGTGATTTCAACTTGGGTGTAAAGACTAAGAACAAGACTAGAACTGGTTGCAGTGATTTCCAACTTGGGTGTGAAAGACTAAGAACAAGACTTTCAAATGAGTTATAATTTAGTTTAGGTTTAGAGCTGATTATTAGACTAGAATCAAAGATAGCTGCCACTTCCACCTCCTCGGCCTGTGCCTCGAGGAATGTGAGTATTAATATGACTGGGGGGGTGGATTCATTTAGACTAACATATTCTCCATCACCCAGCCAGGTTTCAGTAAGACAAAATAAATCAATATTAGAATCTGATATTAATTCATTTACTAGTACACCTTTAGAAGAGAGAGATCTGATGTTTGAAGAGTCCACATTTAATTCTCCTATTCTTTTGCACTATTGCACTTGTGGTTTTAATTGTTATGAGGTTTTCATGCACAGCTCCTCTTCTGTTTACCTTTGATTTAAATAATTTTAATGGTCGGGGGGCAGACACCGTCACTATGGGGTTTTGACTAGGTAACCCCTGGAATGGAGGAGCAGAGAAGTGTGTCAGACTGCGACTCTGCCTCCTGGTCCCAACTCTGGATTGTCAAGGATTAGGTCCACTAATAAACTTTTCAAGATTTCTAGAAATGAGAGCTGTTCCATCCCAAGTGGGATGAATGCTGTCCCTCCGAATCAGACCAGGTCTTCCCCAGAAAGACTGCCAGTGATCTACAAAGCCCACATCATTATCTGGACACCACCTCGATAGCCAACGGCGAAATGATGACATTCGACTGTACATGGGATCACTGGTTAGATTTGGCAGGGGTCCAGAAAAAACTACGGTGTCCGACATTGACTTTGCGTATGTACACACCGATTCAACATTGATCTTGGTGACCTCCATTTGGCGTAACCGGGAGTCATTAACGCCAACGTGAATTACAATCTTACTGTATTTACGTTTATCCTTAGCCAGCCAAAATCAGATAAGATTCAATGTCACCCGCTCTAGGCCCGGGATGCACTTAATTATGGCTGCTGGCTTTGCTAACTTCACGTTTCTCAAAATGGAGCTGCCGATAATCAGAGTTGGTTTCTCAGCGGGTGTGTTGTTGACTGGGGAAAATCTGTTAGAAACGCTAACAGGCTGGTGGTGGTCCGTGGCCTTTGAAAGCTTACGACTTTCTCTTCCTCGCACCGTCACCCAGGAACATTTCCTGGCTGCTCAGGAGTTGCCAGGAGACGGCTACCAGAGGCTAACTCAGGCTCAGGCCGGCCTGCGCTGACTACTGGGGGGTTAGCCACAGTAACTAACGACTGATCTATCATAGTGCAGATCCGGACTTCTAACTCACTAAGCCTCGCCTCCATGTCTATAAATAAACTACACTTGTTACATATGCAATTGCCGTTAAAGGATGCAGAGGAGTAACTAAACATCTCACACATCGAGCAAGAGAAAGTAGGAGAGAAAGACGACATGGCTAACTGCTAAGCTAAAGTCGCTAGCAGCTAAGCTAAAGTATGGTAGCGTTTGCTACCAAGCATTCGAAAACTGTTATTTAACAAAAGTCACTGAAAGACGTAAAACAAATGCTTATGCCTATGCCCCGTTGATGCGAGCTCTAAGCAAAGCAAATGTAGTTTAATGCACAACACTTTTCTCAAGTTACAGTCACTTAACCACATATGGCTAACTGCTAAGCTAAAGTCGCTAACAGCGAAGCTAATGTACGGTAGCGTTAGCTACCAAGCGTTCGAAAACTGTTATTTAACAAAAGTCACTGAACTTGTTATAGTAGTGCTTAAGCAGAACTACTGTTGGAGAAAACCACTTGGCTGTCCACAAGAAGACACTCTAGGCCTAATTAGGTTATATCACTTTAAGTATTTATTGTAGTATAATATTAATCAGAGCAATGCATTCCGTACAGTCATACGTGCACGGTCCTTATGGAACTTGACTAGTTCAGAGGTCCCAAGAAAGGCGCTTAAACAGAGGTGCGCAGCGGTTATATGGGTTCTCCTTAAGGGAGCCCTATTGGTCAAAAGGCATCACTGGGCGGTGCATATCGTCATAGCAACCGTAACTCTATTGGCTGGGTGGGTGCAGCATGCCGTCTCGGTCTGCTGGAATGTATCTTAGTTAATGTGTGCTTTTGGGTGTCCCCCCTGCGGAAGGACTCTGTGCTGTGCTGATGATTGAATCAGCATGACTTCAGCATGACCCTACGGACAGTTAGCCGCTGTGATAGCAAAACTAACAAATTGAACTAGTATTTAGTGAGCAGCAACACGCTACCAACACACAAGCACAGGAAACGGAAATGAGTCAGGTACGCTTACCGCAACAGGCATGTAACACAACATTGAGTTGAATATGCAAACTTTTATGAATGAAGTTGTAATTTGGAGCGGTTTGGTTGTTCAACATGTTTTTTTTGTCTGGTAGTTTCTGTGTAACAACCATGAATCAGTGATGCAAAATGAAAAACTGCCTGTTTCCATTTAATTACATGGTAGCATTACAATAACAGAGGTGTAGATATTACCTGGAAATACTTCTGGTAGTTTCTGTGTAATAACCATGAATAAGTGGTGCAAAATGCAAAACTGCCTGTTTCTATTTTATTACATGGTAATATTACAATAACAGAGGTACAGCGATTACCTGGAAATGCTTCTGGTAGTTTCCAGGTAATCTCATGTAGAAAAACAGAAGGCAAGATGTAAAACAAGACAAGACAGAAAAACAGACTACCAAAATAAAACAGCAAACAAAAACACACAGCCATAACTTATCCTACCTTATCGGTTTGAAATAGTGGAAAAGATTAACTTAATAATTGGCTTATGAGGTGTTTAACATGATTTCTGTACCATATATCTTGGCAATCTCCCATCCATAATTCTAGTGATAGGTACTTTATAAAAATGAGGTTGGCAGCTAGTAAAACAGATGTACATAGAGAATGGCAAATTATTGAGCCCCCAACTAAAAAAGGAAAGGATTTGAATTATAAAAGAAATGCATAATGTGGAAAAAGTAACTTTTTCCCTGAATTTACATATGGACAAATTTAATATTTAATGGCGGTAATGGATAGCCCATTTCAATACAGTAGTGCCCTTACATGTCAACACATAATTAGGATCAATATGGATATGTGTATTTAAGGAATTGTGGATGTATTTACATGCAAATGTAGTAGTCTATGTAAAGATGTGGATATGTACTACGGGGCAAATATTTGTATATGAGGATATGTATATGTTTGTTTGTGTGTATAAGCTAGAGGTAGCACTGTTCACAAAACCCACGGTTCAGTTCGTATCACGGTTTAAGGGTCACGGTTTTCGATTCTGTACGGTTCTTGTTATTTTTTCTTTTAATCTTTAACGCTCCAGGACTATACTTCAAGCATATGATACATAGTTTAATTATCCACAATGTAGGATACATTATTAATGAATAGTTATATCATGTAATCATGCACAAACTGAATTTGACTTGACTTTAAGCTTATCTCTGAGGAAACTAGGTGAGATTTTGATATAGCAAGAGGGAGGATATTGATGATTTTAACTAGCTTTTCATTTATTTGGCAACAAATGGAGATGCATTGCCATCTACAGGAACTTATTTGCCTTTTAAGCACACAAAGATTGAAATATTACAGAACATCAATTGAAATAACTTGCATTTATCAAATTGCTAACTTCAGTGTAGCACAAAAAGGTTATCCTTTAAAAGAAAAAGCAACTCTTAAAGCTCAGTCTTTTTAATAAGTTGGAATACATTAAACATAAACAAATGTGTGATTTATTTTAGTATAGTTGTTTAAAAAGAAAACTTGTTTTGGGGAGAATAAAATTACTCTAGGCTAAATTTTCCTAGTAACCTTACCAAAAAGGCTCAGGATGCTGCAAATGTTGGTATAATATAAAAATGGCTGGTGGAGTTAAGACAAAAAATTGTCATGGGTTGGGGTCTTGTTGGGATTATTTTTCCCTTTTTTGCCTCCTTGTGTTTGTTTCCTAGTTCTCTCCCTGGGGCCTGTTGCACGAAAGTAGAATAAAGATATCCAGGATAAGTGAAAAAGCGCAGCTTGACTTAGTGTGATCCGCTTATCGCGGCTTAATCGGTTGCACGTTTGCCGAGCCAGGATGAACAGGTGAAGCTATGTCAAGCCAGGTGTAGATAGCTGGGATAAGTGCATGTTCACAGCTTTCTCACATAGACCACGGTATCGATCACAGATTATTTAGCCTTTGCCTTAAAAGTGAGCAGAGGGAATAATGTTCCTCGGGAAATGGACCCTATGACTAGGCTAAATTTCAAACCCTTATTCACAACGCGAGAACATGTTTTACAACCATATGCACAAATCTCTATAAGCTATATCTAATTCTTTGTACAATTAATGTTCATACAGAACGATCAGAAAGGGACAACAGCTAGAAAAAGAAGTAAATAACTTCAATACACGCTGTGAGCATATGTAAAACAATATTCATGTTTTTTTAATCTTCTGACAAGTGACCGCATCAAAATAAAAAGATTAAGAAGCATTGTGGTGTTCCCGGTGTGATGAATGTAAACTACACTATATACAGTACGTATATAGGCCAAGTTATTGGTCCAGTGATGTGAGACTAATTGAGAAGGTTATGAAACCAATGTAAGCTATAATAAAAAACATTAGGCCTACATATTAAGGAGTAACACAAACTGTCCTATATTAGAGAAGGATACACAACAAGAACATGAAATCATAAATGTATTGATCTCTGACCAGTCTGCCATTAATATCATCTGGGACTATTGCTGCATTAATATCATCACACTTAATCTTCGGAGTGCGTCCTGTATAATACCTGAAGCTGAGACCACGGATGCTGCGCCGCTCATCTCTACTTTTACAGAGAGAGTGGACACTGACGCGACTCGCAGGCCACCAGGCAGTAGCCGCACGCCAGGCACGGTACCGTCCCACCGGGAAAAGTCCCACTCCGCATCTGGGTGCCAGTGCAACCATTTCTAACCATCAAACAACTGTAGGGTTTAAATCAAACTCACGACAACAATAGTGACAAGTAGGCTAATGTAAATGAAAATAAAGCACAACACATGCAGAAGACAACGGAATAACTGTTAAACACGTTTATTTTGGATCAGACGTATAGCTGATTTGACACATGAGACTCCAGGATTAATCTTAGTCTGGCTGTTAGCCTGCTCTGGACCAGGCTAGCCACAAAGAATAAATCTCCATGGTTACTTGGCTGGGTTTAATTCAATCTGGTTTCGTGCAACCGAGTCAAAGCTAAATTCATCCAGGATAACTTGAATATCCCGGCTTATCCCTTATCTTAGTTTCGTGCAACAGGCCCCCAGTCTTGTGTTTTTGGTCCTGTCTCTTGTTCCCTGGTAAGTGTCTGTTTGTTCTGCTTCCTGTTTTGTTTTAGTAGTATGGTTTCCTGTCTTGTCTAGTCTTGTCTAGCTTTGCTTTGTGTCTGTCTGATTGTCCTGCCCCGGCCTAATGTGATTCACCTGATGTCTCACCTGTTCCCTGTTCCCTCGTTACCTCTTGTATTTAACCCCTGTGTTCCCTTTGTCCTTTGTCAGATCCTTTAGCCAGTTTTGCCGTCCGTCTTGTTGGTTTCGCCAGTTTGCCTTTGCCCTGTCATCGTGCTCTGTGATCCCTACCGTTTCCCTGTGGATTTTGCTTCCCTGGATTTCCGTTGGTCCCCTTGGATTCTTCCCTCAGAGCTGCCAACTTTTCTTAAAACCTTGGAGTGAGATTTGGGGGGGGGGCAACCCATATTTTGCCACGTACAAAGCAATTTGTTTGGCTCTTTCAACATCATTATCCTTCAGGGTTTAAATTGGGATTTGTTATGTGTGGGGGGACAGGGGGCTCTCTTTCAAAAAAAAATTTTTTGAAAAATAAACCATTAAATGGCACTTTCTGGAGAGTTTTGTGTAATAAAATGGAGAAACTCAAGTCTTACATGGTCTGTGCAGAGCTCTGGGGTTAAGAGCCTTTGCAGTGTTGTAGTATCAACAGGTATTAGGGCATTTAGCATTTACATTAATGTTAATCAGTCATCACTTGATTACACATTGTATTACCTTCTTATGATAAAAGAACTGACCCAGACAATGTGCCAAACATAAGGAGCCACATGAAGAGACAGTAGCATATGTCAGCAACAGCTGAGAAGATTTGGGTCTGTGGTGGGGTCAGACCAGGGGTCCCTGGTGTAGGGACCAGGGACCCAAAGTTAAATTAATGTTGTGGGATCAACTAAGACCTGTCTATCAGCTACAATTCTGACCCTCAAAGACCTGTTAGTCTGTCTTCAAAATGTCCACCTCCACTCCATTTATTATCCTAAATTAGATGTACCTGTTTGAGGTCGTTAGCTGCATAAAGACACCTGTCCACCCCATACAATCGGTAAGAATCCTACTACTAACATGGCCAAGACCAAAGAGCTGTCCAAAGACACTAGAGACAAAATTGTACACCTCCACAAGGCTGGAAAGGGCTACGAGGAAATTGCCAAGCAGCTTGGTCAATAAAGGTCCACTGTTGGAGCAATCATTAGAAAATGGAAGAAGCTAAACGTGACTGTCAATCTCCCTCAGACTGGGGCTGCATGCAAGATTTCACCTCGTGGGGTCTCAATGATCCTAAGAAAGGTGAGAAATCAGCCCAGAACTACATGGGAGGAGCTGGTCATTGACCTGAAAAAAGCTGGGACCACCGTTTCCAAGGTTACTGTTGGTAATACACTAAGACGTCATGGTTTGAAATAATGCATGGCACGGAAGGTTCCCCTGCTTAAACCAGCACATGTCAAGGCCCGTCTTAAGTTTGCCAATGACCATTTGGATGATCCAGAGGAGTCATGGGAGAAAGTCATGTGGTCAGATGAGACCAAAATAGATCTTTTTGGTCATAATTCCACTAACTGTGTTTGGAGGAAGAAGAATGATGAGTACCATCCCAAGAACACCATCCCTACTGTGAAGCATGGGGGTGGTAGCATCATGCTTTGGGGGGGTTTTTCTGCACATGGGACAGGGCGACTGCACTGTATTAAGGAGAGGATGACCGGGGCCATGTATTGCGAGATTTTGGGGAACAACCTCCTTCCCTCAGTTAGAGCATTGAAGATGGGTCGAGGCTGGGTCTTCCAACATGACAATGACCCGAAGCACACAGCCAGGATAACCAAGGAGTGGCTCTGTAAGAAGCATATCAAGGTTCTGGCGTGGCCTAGCCAGTCCCCAGACCTAAACCCAATAGAGAATCTTTGGAAGGAGCTCAAACTCCGTGTTTCTCAGCGACAGCTGACTGATCTAGAGAAGATCTGTGTGGAGGAGTGGACCAAAATCCCTTCTGCAGTGTGTGCAAACCTGGTGAAAAACTACAGGAAACGTTTGACCTCTGTAATTGCAAACAAAGACTACTGTAACAAATATTAACATTGATTTTCTCAGGTGTTAAAATATTTATTTGCAGCTGTATCATACAAATAAATAGTTAAAAAAATCATACACTGTGATTTCTGGATTTTTTTTTTTTTAGATTATGTCTCTCACAGTGGACATGCAACTACGATTACAATTTCAGACCCCTCCTTGATTTCTAAGTGGGAGAACTTGCAAAATAGCAGGGTGTTCAAATACTTATTTTCCTCACTGTGTATATATACATATACAATACACATGCAGTATACATATACTGTATATAACATATAAAAGTATGTGTGTGTATATAGTATGTGTACTGTGCAAAAAGAAAAATGCAGTAAACTAAAAAAAGAATGCTTTGCAGTGAATGAACAGAAGATCAATATAAATCAAATCAATATTTGGTGTGACCACCCTTTTTTACTTTCAACACAGCATCAATTCTTCTTGGTACACTTGCACATAGTTTTTGAAGGAACTTAGCTGGTAGGTTGTTCCAAACATCTTGGAGAACTAACCACAAATCTTCTGTGGATGTAGGCTTCTGCGTCTTCACGTAATCCAAGACACACTCGATGATGTTGAGATTAGGGCTCTGTGGGGGCCATGCCATCACTTCCAGGACTTCTTGTTCTTCTTTACACTGAAGATAGTTCTTAATAACCTTGGCTATAGGTTTGGGGTCGTTGTCCTGCTGCAGAATAAATTTGGGGCTAATCATACGCCTCCCTGATGGTGTAGCATGATGGATAAGTATCTCACAATTAATCACAACACACATTTTTATTGATTCTAAATGTCCCTTGATTTCTTTTTGTCCCATTATTTTTTCTCATTTTAAATGCTCTTAAGATCATGGAAAAGTGGATTGACTTGACGATGGGGGGGGTGAATTGGCATCAGCTGTGTGCTTGGTCATCAAGCTGTGTGCTTGACCATCAAGTGGTATTTCAGACTGGACGTGCTGCGATGAAGATTGATATTTTCACAACAACAAAACACACAAAAAACTACAAAGTTTTCTTGGCCAAAAAGACGTTAATCTTGCAATAACGCCGTTAATGATGCATTTAACTGACAGCACTAGTAATAACTAGTGATTTAGATTTTTCTTTTGTTCACTCACATTGCATTTTGTAAAATTCTAAAAATAAACAATTTATATTTTTGAAAGCATTCTTAATTTACAGCATTTTTTCACACCTGCCTAAGACTTTTCCACAGTACTGTTGATACATACTGTATATATGTATGTATATAATTTTTTTATATAATTTAATGAAGGGCAACAAATGTATTACTGCTCTACCAAGCATTTACTATGAAACTAACTGTGAAAAACATCAGTCTCAACCTTATAATAACCATCCAACACTGTTTATAGATAGTTTATAAACCAACTAGTAACCCTTAAGAAAGTGTTAGGAATATCTGATCCATTTATGTAATGTTTATATATGTTTTAAAAATGTTTTTTAAAGGTTTACATACATTTTTGAATCATTGCCCGCTACCTAGTATAGAACATGAGTGATATGTGTGTAACAATAATGTTAATTTATGATGGTTATTAGAAAGTGTTACACATGGGGGTATAAAAAAATAATAAAATACAATGTATGTCTGTGTTTTTTTATCAGGAAATGGCTGTGTGTTTGCGGTTTCTTCTGCTCCTGCTGATGGCTGGAAATGGTAAGTTTTAATATTACATCATTTATTTAAAAATCTTTAAGGCACCACTAAAGGAAATTACTGTGTAATAAACAGGCTCTGCAATTCTTGAGAGCCATGAGTTTTTAAGACATTTAAAATTTTGAAAAAAACTTTTACCAATAATTTGCAATAATTCTGAAGACCCCCTAGGGTTCCCAGACCACCTGTTGAAGACCTCTTTTGTAAATTATAGGCTAAGTACTAAATGTATGTGATGGCATTTTGACATTGGGTAGCAAGGGGATAATAAAATTATTAAAGGCCCCAAAAAAATAACTAAATTTCAGTAATAAATAATGTTCAGACAAATCATTCAGTTTCAATTGCAGCGAATACCAGGGGCCTGTTGCACGAAAGTAGAATAAAGATATCCAGGATAAGTGAAAAAGCGCAGCTTGACTTAGTGTGATCCGCTCATCGCGGTTTAATCGGTTGCACGTTTACCAAGCCAGGATGAACAGGTGAAGCTATGTCAAGCCAAGTGTAGATAGCTGGGATAAGTGCACGTTCACGGCTTTCTTAAATAGACCACGTTATCGATCACAGATTTACTGATGGAGAAATGGAGAAGACGCATGCGCCATATGTTTCACCCAATGAGCAGCAGTTTCTAATGGAAAGTAACGAGGAGGTGAAGAATATGATATGCAGAAAGGGAAATACGGCTCTTATTAAACGGAGAGAAAAAGCCGAACAGACTATAGCGGACCGACTGAATGTTTAAGGATGTAAAAATATCTACTTAGCCTAGTCACTCCACTTTTTTTTTTATAAAGTTGTAGGCTACACTGTGTTTTAATTGCTTTAAATATGCTAGTTTCATGTTTCTGTTTTTATGTGATAAATGTGCAAGTGTCTTTGACTAGCTTACCATGTAAAGCACAATATAAATACAATGTATTATTATTTAGCCTACTTTGCCTTAAAAGTGAGCAGAGGGAATTAATGTTCCTCGGGAAATGGACCCTAAGGACTAGGCTTAATTTCCAACCCTTATTCACAGCGCGAGAACATGTTTTATAACCATATGCACAAATCTCTATAAGCTATGTCTAATTCTAAATATCTTTGTACAATTAATGTTCATACAGAACAATCAGAACAAAAACTAGAAAAAGAAGTAAGTGACTTCAATACACACTGTGAGCATATGTGTAAAACAATATTCTTGTTTTTTTTTATTCTTCTGACAAGTAACAGCATCAAAATAAGAAGATTGAGAACCATCTTGGTTCTCAATCTGCCCGGTGGCTGCTGCCACACCAGGCAGCAGCGGCCACACGCCAAGCAGCTTCGAAACACTACCGTCCCACCGCGAAAAGTCCTGACTCTCCCGATTGCCTGATGGAACACACACACACACACACACAGACACAAACACACACACACCTCCGCATCTGGGTGCCAGTACAACCATTTATAACCATCTAAACAACTGCTATAGTAAGGTTTAAATCAAACTTGCGACAACAATAGTGACAAATAATGCATGTTAATAAAAAATACAGCAGACCACATGCAGAAGACAACGGAATAACTTAAACACGTTAATTTTGGATCGGAGCAGCAGCTGATTTAACACATGACACCAGGATTAATTTTAGCCTGGCTGTTAGCCTACTCTGGACCAGGCTAGCCGCAAAGAATAAATCTCCATGGTTACTTGGCTGGGTTTAATTCAACCTGGTTTCGTGCAACCGAGTCAAAGCTAAATTCATCCAGGATAACTCGAATATCCCGTCTTAATCCCTTATCCTGGTTTTGTGCAAACAGGCCCCAGGACTTTTGTTTTTCAAATTGCCAATAATAGTTACATAAAATAAAATGTTCTTCAGGCCCACTTGACATGCACAGTAAGGAGAAATACATTATTAAAAGCCTTTTTATTAGTTGGGCATAATGGTTTCAAATATCAAACAGTTTCACAGTCCCAGGCTATTCATTAGAGCAAGAATAATGAAGACACTACAAGATGAGTGACCATAACCATGCCATCCAAAACAAAAATCTAGATTATTTCATGGCATGACACTATGCAAGGATAGGCTTTTAAGATGTAAATGTGCTGTATTTATATAGCGTTTTTCTAGTCTTAACGACTACTCAAAGCGCTTTTACATCATACAGGATACATTCACCATTCAGACACATTCAGGTAAGCTACCCTGGTAGCTTACCTGGTTGAGACTGCCCCCCATATACTGATGCTCAGGCTTTACCGTATTGGTCCGGGTTCAGTCCAGTCTGGGCCCTTGCTGCATGTTTATGCCCCTCGACCTGAGGTCGGCACCCCTGTTCCCAAGTCCAGGAACATGGAGACCCTCAGAGATGACAGGTCCTTTGCAGTCTACAACCACACTGCCATCCCCAACAACGCAGCGGACTGAACTCCACAGTGCATTTTAATGTCTGTCCTCACCAACACGTGCCTCCCCCATTTCAGGGGCTAGAGCGTTGGAGGACTAGAAATACCCGCTGGTACTGCAGCTTTATGCTTGTCACTGTGGCAGGCGGAGATGAGAGCCCAGCTGCTCTGAGGTTTACGGGGGGAAGAACGGACATGAGTTTAGTTTTTTTCTTTGGACTTGTAGTTTAACGGTTTTCTTTCTCTGTCTGTTGGTCCACCATTGTAAGTCAGCAGTAATGAAATGTAGGCGCCCGACCGATTAACATGATTAGCATCAGCTGTCATCCATGTTTTCATCTTAAACTTTGGGGTTTTCACTTCAGCAAAGTTAATTAGAACGTTTTGGTCACCTTAAAATGCCTTGTTCAGCATTCTGACAACCAAGCTAGCTAGCGTTAGCAGGAAATGTTTAAATGTTTTCCAGCGTGTTTGGGACGTTAAACTCGATACAACAAAAGAAAAGAAACACAAGCGGACTTATTTCTAGTATCGATGTAAGGCTGATCCAAATGCCTCCAAGCTTTGAACGTTGCCACAGTAACCACCATCTGTAATTTAATGTTTTGCTGCTGTTGAAGCTTTGAATATATTAAAATATGTCACTGAAATTCTGAAGCCCCAAATCTTGTATATGGAAGGATCTAACTCAAACTGTACAGGTATCCATCTGCCCACCTCTACAGAATCCATAATTTCTGGAAGAGGTAGATGTGAAAGAAATACTATTTGTGTCGACAGCACATTATAAAGTTTAGAATTTGTGTCTTACTTGTAGAAGACTGTTTTGAATGTAGTTTGTGTTTTTCTTTGCAGGGTTGTGTCAAGAAGAGGAAGTTTGTTCGAAGTCTTTGATCAACTCGTGTGATGACTGTATCAAATCTGGGCCGTATTGTGCCTGGTGCCAACAGCTGGTGAGAAACCATTAAACTCTCCCAGTTCTCTCAGGCCTTCAAATCAGTTGCAGTTCCACAATTGATGGACAGATTGTGATGTATTGTTAACAGAGCACTACTGGCTTACTCCAGAGGAAAACCTCGTCTTACATTTACCTGACAGAGAAAGGTTGGCTATGTTGCAGATTCAGGTGTTACCCACAAAATATCAATCTTCAGCTTGAGCAGACGTTCAGTAATTTATAGAACACTGTGCTGATATAGTGCCTCTTTTAAAGACACGTTAAAATATATTTCTGGACTCAATGCTTTGATTATTTAAAGAACCTTATATGCAGTTACCCTCTTTTTTGTTGAATGAATGGTATAAACCCTTCCCACTGATATGGAGCATGCAAGAAAGTCTCTGGTTGTGGCTGGGGCCTTCATGTCATTACAGGGAGAACCAGTACTCCAACAGTTTACATCCACTAAAGATCAAGATCTGTAATGATAAAAAATTAACAGCCTATCCTACCATCAAGAACACTGTGGCGACCTGCAGAGTACAAACATGATGCAGTGTAAGGGTGGGATTGACCAGACGCCTCCCGATACCATCACAATACCATATTACGATTTTAAACATATCTGCGATATATTGCAATTTATAACCTTTTCCCAATTTTAAATTATGTCCCCAAAAGGACCTGATCTAAAAAGATCTACATTTCTCGGTTTGTTCAAATCACTTCAATTTTATTGCAGCAAAATGGAATTGTCAAGCAGACACACTGACCAACAGATATAAGATTAATACTTGGCGCCTGTGTATTGATTCAGTATTGCCACTAAAAATATCACGATACTATGCTGTATCAATTTTTCCCCCACCCCTAGGCTGACCTACATGCTAGAAAACCTTCTTCCCACTGCATGTAGCTACCTTGTTGCCACTGTCCCACAGACGGCCTGGGAATTTTACGCCACTGGTTACTCTGCAGCTACACTCTGTAGTTGGAGTGGTTAGAGCCTGGCCTCCTCTTCTCCTGAAGCCTACTGATGGTGAAACACTTTTACTGTACTTCTGGATAATCTTCACTCCATGACTATAGAAACAAACTCAATGAGCCTCAATTGTCCTTCCTTGAATACAAGTTCATTACAAAACAAATCTGACATCCGAGAAGATATACCAAAAAAAAAAAAATAACGTACCTAGCCTTGCTCAGCTTACCCAATATGTCCCAGGTAGCAACCAACACGTAGGAGGCCATACCGGGCACTAACTCGGTAGTCCGACGTGCTTTTTGGGCTGACTGACACTTTAATTTATTTGTTCATTTATTGTCTGGCCCAAGAACCGGCCCATAAAAGTGGTAGGCCTACGTCGGCGGCCCATTGTTTAGATATTGGGCTGCTGGCCCAGAAAACTTTAGTCAAAAATATATAACATAGGCTAGTTTTTTTTTCCTTTTGACAGCCGTGGCCAAAATACATGTAGCTCAGTGACCCATTTATTGTTTTCTTAATTGACATTGGACAGGCCCAATCATATCTTTAAATAGCACCCTGTTTGGTATGCAGTTTCAGTGTGCATCTGCTAGTCTAGAATAGTGATAGAGTTCATTGAGAAGAAATGCAAAAGAGGTGCAGAGAATCTGCGTGAAAAAAAGTAACTGCCCAATGTGTTAAATTGACAGACATGTTTTCGGCAGTAGCAGGACCTTAATTAGCTCCCGTGTGTGACACTCAGGCAGGAAGGAGGACTCAAAAGCGGAGATGAGTAAGTAAGAAAAGCAAAAATCCAAAAACAGGTACAGGGGAAGGCAATACAAAAACAAGGTGAACTACACAGGGGACAACTCACGGGGAATGACTGGAACACCAACAGGCCAAAAATAGCACAGCAGGATCACGAGGACCGGACAAAAGGAGCTGACAATGGAAGCACAGACATTAAATACACAAGGTAATGAGATAATGAGAGGAAGGTGACAAGAAGGCAGGGAATCTATGGGGCGGCGTTTGTAAAGCGGCTCACGCTGAAAATAACAGCAACATTTTGTCACATTTAGCTTTAAATAATGTTTAAAAAACTGGTCTGAAATTTTGAGGGTCACTTTCTTGCACATTTACAACAATATTTGTCAACTTGGAAATATTTTAAAAATAGTTAAATCCAAATATTAAATGTTACATCTAAATGTTAAATGTTAAATTTAAATATTAAATCTAAATCTAAATGTTAAATCTAAATCTAAATGTTAAATCTAAATCTAAATGTTAAATCTAAATCTAAATCTCAATATTAAATCTAAATCTAAATGTTAAATCTAAATCTAAATCTAAATGTTAAATCTAGGCTAACTTAACTAAACTAGCTAACAGTAGCTAGCCAGTAGAGATTTGCTACCTTGACAACAATCCAATGCTAGCTACGTGATTTGGAAAACATGCTTACCGAGATGGCCTGCGGCGGCCCTGAGGCTGTTGTTGTTGCTGTTGAATAAGTTTGTATAGCCACTGGGACGGCTCTGCCGATGTTCTCGGCTAACGCTGATTCGTTGGACATTTCGCAGAGTGACCATGGCCGACAGTACCGTGCCTTGTCGGGGGTGGGAGGGGATAGGCTCTTGCTGACCTTAATGCAAGCGAACGTGACAGACCAGTCAAAGTGAGCCCACCTCCCCTCGTGGCTGGCTATAGTGGTTACAGGTCATAAGTCCGGCACCATTCATAAAAGTGACACTAAAAACTCAAAGTACTCTTCAAATACAGTTTCTCCAACTGTGTTTACTATTTTAGGTAGTTATTATCGCGTTTATCCAAGTTCAAGTGTCCATATCCCCTCATGAGATGATTTTTATTCGTTATTTGACAATATAAACATACACTGAACAAGCTTTTATTTTGTTACTTCTGGTTACCGGCATTTAATTTGCATATTAGCTAAATATTTAGTTTCACCCGAAACATTTAGATTTAACATTTAGATTTAGATTTAGATTTAACATTTAGATTTAACATTTAGGTTTAGATTTAGATTTAACATTTAGATTTAGATTTAATATTTAGATTTAGATTTAGATTTAATATTTAGATTTAACATTTAGATTTAGATTTAACATTTAGATTTAGATTTAATATTTAGATTTAACATTTAGATTTAGATTTAACATTTAGATTTAGCATTTAGATTTAACATTTAACATTTAGGTGTAACATTTAATATTTAGGATTTAACTATTTAAAATATTTCCAAGTTGACAAATATTGTTGTAAATGTGCAAGAAAGTGACCCTCAAAATATCAGACCAGTTTTTTAAACATTATTTAAAGCTAAATGTGACAAAATGTTGCTGATATTTTCAGCGTGAGCCACTTTACAAACGGCGCCCCATAGGAATCAGGTTTTCCACCTTCCACATTAGGCAATCACAAGAGCGGGAAGACACAGGAAGTCAAACTAAAGGCAAGACGAGACTAAAACCAGACTTCAAAATAAAACAGGAAACAGAACATACACTCAGGGAACACAGGACAGACCAACAACACAAGACCGGGGAGAAAAGATACAAACACAAGACCGGGGAGAAAAGATACAAACACAAGACAAGAAAAAGAGAAAAATAATCCAAAACAAAACCTCAAACCCCATCAAACACCATGGCTTATTATTTTTTTTTTAAACAGTTGAAACTACAGATGTGCAGTAAAAAATAAAACTGAATCCCATGTCCTCCTTTCTATTATTATTCAATTATTTTCATTGGTTTTGTTGGAACAAACAATAAACACAAACATGAAGAATCATGTCAGGATTTTTTCCATGAGTGCAGGGCTTCAAAGACAGAAACAGCGGGCTGTGGGTTCAAAGACTGACATTTTCTCCACATCACAGTGAGTGTGATGTGGAGAAAACGTCAATCTTTGAACCCACAGCCTGCTGCTGTAGAGGTAAAGCCAGAGGCTGGCTGTGACCATCAGTGTGCCCGGGAGATCAGGGGATATTCTTTTTTTCTGTTCTGCCGTTCTTCTTTAGCATTTAATAGCATCGCTAAGGGTACATACTGCCGCCGTCAGTTCCAGAAGGACTGCATCCCCCGCTATCTACGATACTGTAGAAAAACAAATAACGTCATGTTTTCTGAAATTTTGAGGATTGGTTCTTGTAACGTCCCAAAAGTAGGCCAGGTGTAAAGAACTCTGAGCCCTCTCAGAGCATGATTATTATGCCAACCCCTACATTCTGTCATGTCTGATATCCAACTTTGCAGCTCAGTGTTGCTTTCAGTTCATAATAGATGCAGACAAAAACTAAATCTTAATATTTCAAGGTTAAGGGTGATGATTCATTGTCCATCACACTCTCAACCAAAAGTTGCTATTTGCATCCCAATGTAGCACACCAATATTTTATGTAAGTGCCATCCTCTTGAAGTTGGGCAATCGTCAATTGAATTGAAGAAAAGTCAAGTGAAGCAGCACAGACTATACGTACATCAAACGGTGTGTCTATATGTGCTTTTACATTCCTTTTTCCAGAATTTCACCAAACCAGGTGAGCAGGAAGCAGTACGCTGTGACACCCAAGCAAAGTTGACAAAGAGAGGCTGCAAGACAGAGGAAATCGTCTCCCCAGAGAATGATCGAAGCGTTGGCAAGAACGATCCTCTGTCAGTCTCCTTTAACGAACAGGAACCTGTCCAGCTGAGTCCACAGCAGATCAGTCTGAAACTGCGACCCGGTGAGTACAATCACTTCCCGCTCGCCTGGACATCTGGAGAAAGGCAGTGTTTTGGTTTCCAGAGAAGAGTCAAACCAGAGCAGTCCAGGATACTATGTGTTAGGACAACTGTCTGGATGTGTCAGGATCACGATTGGGCTGGGATAACTTTAAGAACACTATCAAAAGTGTTTTTTTCTTCGAAATGATTTCACATATTTTAATCTATCATCAAATTTAATTATAGAACTGTATTCACTTACTGTCACTGAACTTCAGTTATGCATTCTCTTTTGTTCCCAGGGCGTCCTTCCACATTCACAGTTTCTTTTAAAAGAGTTGAGGGTTATCCAGTTGATCTCTACTACCTGATGGACCTGTCTTACTCCATGAAAGATGACTTGGAATTTGTCAAAAACCTTGGACAAGATCTTTTTGCAGCTCTAAATAAAATCACTGAATTTGCTCAAATAGGTAAGAATACAGCCTGAATCATCTGAAATACTGATATTTATTATTTGATTACACTCTATAATACAGCCACAATGTATAGAGTATTTATCTTGTGTTTCACATATCAATTGGGACACACAATTTTAGTAGGTACAAGGAAAGAAGACAATCACTATCAGATGGATTTAGTAATTGTGGGGGGGAGTATTGTAGTAGTTTTAGTTGGTAACAAGAGACATTAGTTATGTTATTATATTTTCATTGGAATACATTATTAAATATGGAGTGTTATTGTGACTGGCAAACAAAACATTTGGCTCGGCCCCAGAATGAGGCGGGTCCTCTTGTTATCTGTTCAAATGTACAGTGTGTTTGTGAAATGAGGAAGAGTAATTGAGTGATGGGATCCCACTGATGATCCAAACTGATGTAAGAAAGAGATCCCAAGGACACATCACCATGGGGAACAGAGCCTTCAACCGCTCTGCTCTACAGATACAACCAGTGATAAACACACCAACTTTCTAAATCTCTGCTAAGGTAACGCATATACGGTAACGGCATATAAAAAGAGATGAACATGCCACCGTACATTAAACTGTACAAAGACAGCAACCTAGCTAGCTAACAGCTGTATGTTAGGTTCAGTTAGCTAACGTTAGCTCGGGGGTGTATCTACCTAATTATTATAGGAATTTGTACAAGCTTTAAAGCGTTAAGCTTTACGTTGATGTAAAACATTAACAGTGATAACAAGTGTACGGCACAGATACTTACATTTAAATTATTATTTCACTGTCAGCAATGCTGCTTGAACTCCCGCTTAGGTCCGCTATTTTGTTTTTTTAACGAGCCGGCAAAGGCCCGCGCATAGGATTGTGGGTGATTTGGGACCGCGAAGGATACACATATGCATCCTTTTCTGTCTATGGGAAATTTTTTGAATGAAGGACTCTGTACTTGGAGGAATTTGGAGGATCCTCAAAATTGGAACGGTCCTTCGACGGACGTTTAATCTTCTTCATCCCAACAGCATAATTAAACAGCGCAGTTAACAGTTCCACGACCATTTCATCCAGTGTTTTGAAATGCAGCAAAAAAATTCAATGACGCAAGCCCGCAATGACGTGCACTTGATAGCCTGTTCCATTGTAAATGTTCTCCAAATGCTAAGGAGGACTCGGACCTGCTCCTGAAGGATCCTTCCTTGGAAGTACTAGTCCTACCAAGGAAGGATCCTTGACATTGAGAAACGGGGACTGAACCCCGAGTTGCCCCCGATGCTGTGCATCGGAGTGTGAATGTGTGTGAGTGTTTATCTGATGAGCAGGTGGCAACTTGTACGGCAGCCTCGGCCACAGTGTGTGTGAATGGTGAATGTTTCCTGTATGATGTAAAAGCGCTTTGAGTAGTCGTTAAGACTAGAAAAGCGCTATTTTAAATACAGCATATTTACATTCGCACTTGATAGCCTGTTCCATTGTAAATGTTCTCCAAATGCTAAGGAGGACTCGGACCTGCTCCTGAAGGATCCTTCCTTGGAAGTACTAGTCCTACCAAGGAAGGATCCTTGACATTGAGAAACGGGGACTGAACCCTGAGTTGCCCCCGATGCTGTGCATCGGAGTGTGAATGTGTGTGAGTGTTTATCTGATGAGCAGGTGGCAACTTGTACGGCAGCCTCGGCCACAGTGTGTGTGAATGGTGAATGTTTCCTGTATGATGTAAAAGCGCTTTGAGTAGTAGCTATTTTAAATACAGCATATTTACATTCACATTATTCCCTGGAAAATATTAGAAATCAGATTTTTCATAGCCATGATATATAACACACTGTCTGCACATACTGACGGACAAAAAGCTGGTTTAAAATCAGCCAAGTATCCCTTTAAGTGTTCTCTATTTTGTTGTGAATATAATCATATATTAATAAAAATCGGTTTAAATTTGCACAGCGTATGTAAACAACATGTACAGGCTGTATATTCTAATGTCCTGCCTTTTATTTCAGAATGTTATGTCTTTATGCATTTAAATAGAATGAATGTTGTTTGTCGAACTGCAGGGTTTGGTGCCTTTGTTGACAAGACAGTACTTCCTTACACTAACACCAACAAGGAGAAACTGTTGAAGCCGTGTGATGAGGATTACCAGCAGTGCCAGGCGGCCTTCGGCTACAGACATGTGCTTAGTATGACATCAGAGAAAGAGGAGTTTAAAAACAAAGTCAGAGAACAGTTCATTTCTGGGAACTTGGACTCTCCAGAAGGGAGTCTGGACGCCATGATGCAGGCGGCTGTGTGCGGGGTAAGGACTCAAGCAAAGACATTCAAATTGTACTGGGAGAAAAACAAGCAAAGCAAGCATGCGTTTATATATAGTATTTAACATATCTGTAAAATATTCACTGTCAACATTTTTCACTTGTACTTTCAACAATATTTGTTCTGAGCAGCTAAAGCATGTGTATGGGTATGTTTGCACAACTCAAAGCTTGGGTAAGGTTTAGGTTAGACGGTAGGATTATTGAAAAGTCAATGCCTTTCCTTTGCTTAAGTGGTCCCTAACACATATTGTTGTTTAGGACAAAATAGGTTGGAGGAACAGCAGCACCCGGCTGATTGTGCTCACCACTGACGCTGGATTCCACATGGCTGGGGATGGAAAGTTAGCTGGCATACTGGAACCCAATGATGAACAGTGCCATATGGAAAACAACCTTTACACCAAGAGCAGTGACATGGTTTGTATGGGAGCACATAAAGGTTGCAGTGCCATGTTATCATAACTGGTGGGCTAAACTGGGAAAATAAGACCTACTTTGGAATGAAATGCAACTATCCATTATCATTTATTATTGCAACACTGAACCGAATCATTCTCAAAACCCCACTGATAGTGAGTTTATATACATGTTGTTTAAGAGGTGTAACATGGACATCAGACTCACACAACAGTCACTGATTCCTCTGAGTGTTGTGTGTAGGACTACCCTTCTGTCGGACAGCTAGCTGCGCAGTTGGAAAAAAACCATATTCAACCGATATTTGCGGTGACAAAAAATGTAGAGATGGTGTTCAAGGTAAATTTAATTTAACTTTCTTTTCTATACCTGATTTTATTTATTTATAAAGCAAACATTTTAGGCTCTGTTTACTCTGATTAATTTTTTCTTTGTCCTTGTGTTTGGTCCCAGGAACTTTCTAAAATGATTCCAAAATCCGAGGTGGGGGTTCTGTCATCAGACTCTAACAATGTGGTTGAATTGATTAGAAACGCCTACAATGTAAGTTGTCAATTCATAAAATTTAGCTACTTTCTCCCTTGCAGTTTTTGTCTATATCTCACAACCCTCTCAAATGTTTGATCCATGACAGAGATTGTCCTCCAAAGTAACTATAACCCATGACAACCTGCCTGATAACGTGAGAGTGGTCTACACCCCTAAATGTGACAATCCAATACCAGAAGGGGACAGCAAAGGGGTTTGTGACAATGTACAAGTGGGAAAGGAGGTCAGTTCTTTCTGGAGTTTATTTTAATTCCCACAGTGATATTCATTTAACTAATGCGTGTAGTTCTTGTTACATCAGTTTCAGGTTTTAGTATTGGCGCTCCTCATGTCCGCATTGTAAGTCTCATTAACAAGTGATCTATCCGCCCAGACCCTTGTAGCACCAGGCTTAGCAAGGTAGCCCCGGCAGCCCTCTCACTGGCCCCCTCCTTCAGTTCTTCTGCCGAGAGCCCAAGCCATCCCCAGGTCAATCCCTTCACCATGTTCTCTTCCCAGTGTGACGCACTCACATTAACTCCACCAAGCTCTCTTCAAACGTATGAGTGAGAGGTTATTTTTAGGAAATTGTTTTACAACTTTTATTATATACACCTCATAGAAAATGATTTACCCTGTCACGTAAACAAGATCCTAAGATACCTGAACTCTTTCCCTTGAGTGGTAGTTACTCATTCCGAAGGTGGCAGAGCCCAACACAAACTGAGAACAAGCTTGACTTCCTGCCAAGAAAGCTGGCACAGCTCTCATTCCAGCTATGCAAGGACCAAATGGGCTGCAGTAACGACACCTACACTCCTGCACTCCCCTCCCTAGTACATATCATGGCATTTGTAAAGAGCTGGTCCACTGCTCCACAACCAGAAAGGAATCTTCACTGGTTCTATCAAATCTGAGGTTCAACAATGAGTTCTGATGAAGTCAAAAACCTTCGGGCATCAGGGGTTGAGATGCTAAGGTCTCTGGACTTTGTTAGACTGTAAAGATTTGCCTCTTGGATGTTGCATGATGGTCAAGGGCAATGCCTGTACAGGCCAGCATGGTGTGGGGGGACCAGAGTGTGTGCTGAAACTATTGGGGTATAACGTTCATTGTTCCGGCTCTGGGGAAAAGATAAAGCCACAAGGCTGGATATGTGGATCTAGCTGATTGTAGAAGCTCAGATTTAGGAAGAGCTAGAAAGGACCAATGCACTGAAGAGAGAATGTGAACCCAGAACCAGTGTTTTTATAATCTGTTGTAAATGTTGTAATAAACGTATTAACCTTGGACTAACTGCCTTTTTTCAGATTTCTTTTGATGTCACAGTGACAGCTCAATCATGTATGAAGGACAAGTCTTTCACTATTAGACCACTAGGCATCAAAGACACATTGACAGTGACCTTATCTACAAATTGTGAGTGTGGATGTAAAGACACAGACTCCACCATCAACACACACTGCAATCTCAAGGGAAAAGTCAGCTGTGGTATTTGCAGGTAAGCTTCACACCTTCTACACAATGACTGTAATATACAAATAGAATACAGGTTAATTAAACACTGTAAGTAGTATGTAAACAGTATTACAAACTTACATGCGGCTGTAGTGTGACATCTAGGTGTTGCTGTTATGTTTGTAACTTGGGATGCTGTGTAGATTACTAGAAGAATGGAAAATTAAAAAATCTATGTGATGGATAAGAAAATGAGTTCTGCTCACAAAACTGATCAAAGAAACTTAATAATAAAATGCATCAAGAAATGGTGGAAAAGATGTGTTTTTGTTAAAGTTGTTTTTTTGCTCTCTCTAACATTTCTAACGCAGCTGCATTGAAGGCTACATTGGTCAATTCTGCGAGTGCTCTATTGGCAAAAAGGATGAGCACAGCCTACGAGCGTCCTGCCAGAGGCAGAATGGCACCGAGTGTGAGGGTCAGGGCGAGTGTGTGTGTGGCAGATGCCTGTGCCACACCACCGAGACTGGAAGCAGTTACCATGGAGACTTTTGCGAGTGTGATGATGAACACTGTGAGAAGTTTGACAATCAATTGTGTGGAGGTAGAGTTTGACTCATTTTTACATGCACACTGTGAGCACTAATACAGCACACTGTAACCCCTAATGCAGCGCACTGAGTCCAAATGCAACGCACAATGATAAATGTTAATTTATCTTTTGTTCTATACCCAATATTTGAAAGAAAATTAAAATGAGGATGACTCATCCTGCATTCGGGCATTTTCCAAATTGTTTGTCCAATGAAAATGTTTCATCAAGTTTTAATGTCTAGCCCCCATGACCAGAGGTGGGTAGTAACGAGTTACATTTACTCGAGCAGATTAGTGAAGAGGAAACTGTACTCTTACTCCGCTACATTAGGCTACAATGAGCTCGTTACTTTTCTTTTTACCTCTTTGGTATTCTACGTGTCATTGTTTTTACCCCAGCATACGTCTCATTTTAATGTTTTATTTTGACAGAGAGAGAGAGAGTCTTCCGCTGAAGGCTCTTTTTTCATCTAGCACTTTTTTACTCTTACTCAAGTAATTATTTGGATGACCACTTTTACTTTTACTTGAGTCATATTATTCTGAAGTAACAGTACTTTTACTTGAGTACAATTTTTGGCTACTCTACCCACCTCTGCCCATGACTATAGATTCTGCCTGTTACCCAATCGGCACACCGCACTGACAATTCAATTCAATTCCATTTTTATTGTTGTAGACTTATATCAGGACACTTTACAGAGTAGGTCTAGACCACACACTATAATAAGACCTAACAATTCCTCCCAAAAGCAAGTATTTAGTGCAACAGTGACAAGGAAAAACTTCCTTTACACAGACAGAAACCTCAGACAGACCCTGACTCTTTGTGGGTTATCTGCTGGTTGGGACACAGGGACACTGATACAGATACGAAGATGAGGAGAAATGAATGATTCATATTAAGTATAGCAGTTGGTATGATGAATTGTGGCAATTATCTTAACAATAAACTATGACTAGAAATAATAGTTGTAGAAGTGCAGGGTGTTGACCATGATTTAGGTGCCACCCCAATCCAAGAAAAACTGTGAGGCAAGAAAACATAAGGACTCCCAGAGCTTGTACTGGGACATGAATGCACACAAGAGAAGAGCTCAGTGTGCCAAAGATAGTACTCCAGCAGTCTAAAACTAGTACCAAGATATGATCCAAGGCAAACCGGAGTCCGCCTACAAAGGGTTGGTAGATGAATCTAACATCATGAAGAGAAGCAGAGTTAAGGAGGGGGCGTGCCGTGATTGTGGTTAGACACCCTCCCCTGCTGGTCTAGGCAAATGCTGCCACTCCTCACTTTCTAACAGGAAGGCTGGTTTCGGTATTGCCGGCAAACAGGAACCAGAAGCTGTGGTGGAGAGGAGGTCACTGTCAACTGTTACTGTATCTATCATGGAAACAACAATCATTATCTGAAACCAGCTCCATCCCTAGCTTTAGCGCTCTGACTTCCGTTTCACAAGACCTTTAATTAGTAATTCTTTCCGTAGCTCCTCTTTTTTTAGCCTCTCTGGTGTTGACCCTGAGGTGCACCTTACAGACTTAGACAGACTTTATTGTCATTCAAGACCCATTCACATATACAGTTGAGCAAGATTTTGTTGAAAGGTTCCGAAAAAGGAAAAGAAACATAAGTAAAAAGAGAAACAGTATAAATATAAGTAGGTGCAATACTTTACATCTAGAGATACGTAGCATCCATTCTTGTCCATTGCTCCCAATTTGTAGGAAAGGGGAAGTGCAACTGTGGGATATGTGAGTGCTTCAAAGGCTACGAGGGCTCGGCCTGCCAGTGTATGGAGTCTGTGGAGGCCTGCCGCACCCTCAACAACTCTGTGTGCTTCGGCAGAGGTGACTGCAAGTGTAACCGCTGCGAGTGTAAGGAGGGGTACCAGCAACCCCGCTGCCAGAACTGCATCGGCTGCCCCGACCCCTGCCTGACCAAACTGTAAGGAGTCCAAACTTTACTCTACTTTTACAAATAATTTTTCAACATCTGATTCAATTTTTCCCTTTGTGTCTCAGGCTTTTTTATTGTAAACCTGCATTCTTTGTCATCCTTTTGCTTATTATATGTTTGTCCTGAGATAATATTTCGTAGTTATTCATCAAATTAAAACGAAATACTTAATATTTTTTGTTTGCAGGAACTGCATTGAATGCCTCAGCTTTAACTCAGGTCCATTAAAAAAAAACTGCAGTGTGGCGTGCAGCGGGAGCATTTATCATGAGATGGTGGATCAGTTCTCCATTGAAAAAAAGAAGTGCCATCAGAAAGACACGGAGGGCTGCTGGATCAGATTCAACCTGGAGCAGTTGGTGGGAGAGGATTACTACAGGGCTGAGGTCCTGAAAGAGAGAGGTACGCTGCTGATCCCCTCAGGTTCAGGTTCTGCATCTGGCAGATCAGACACCTGTTCTACTGAGCATTGTGTATGTGTGTGATCTCTGTGTGGTTTGTGTGTGTTGCTGCAGAGTGTCCGCAGCCCCCCAGCATCTTTGCCATCATCGGAGGCTCCATTGCCTCGGTGGCTCTGATCGGCATTCTGCTGCTCATGCTCATCAAGCTGCTGCTCTACATCAGGGACCTAAAGGAATTCAGGAAGTTTGAGAATGAAAAGAAGAAAGCCAAGTGGGCAAAGGTGAGAGCAGCCGTTTAAACGTCATCTTTTTTTATAATCACTGCTAAAAAATTAATGAGGATGGAGAAATGAGGATCTAGAAATAAACACACTCTACATTTTAGGAACTTGGGCATTGTCCTATAATTTCAATGGATTATATGTAAAAGGATCCTATCTGCAACAGAACACGAATAGATGGATAGATAGAGAGATAGATAGATAGATCATGTCCTGCTTTTACTGGAGAGAGACCTTTTCATGTCCAGTCAGCTAATGTGGCCAAGTTGTTTTCCATTTCAAAATATTATACACACACACACACAAAAAACATACCATACCATAGACTCTGGCATGTGGCCAGGCCTTCATGATACTGCTTCTACACTGTGGAGATGAGCTGGGACTGTGTCTCACAGCATCCGGGAGATTTTCAGTGTGCTTTAGTAATCAGCTTGTTCCAGGTGGTGTCAGGCGGATAAGAGCATCATAGACAAACTAATCACTGGGCTTTATGTTTCCAGGCCGACAACCCGCTGTTCAACAAAGCTACCACCACTGTGGAAAACCCAATTTTCACTGGAGAATGACACCCAAAGTCCACAGTTATTCATGCTGTCTGTCCACATTCACACATTATTTACCAGCTTTAATGTGGACTTGCTTACTTTCTTTCTTACTTTTGTGTTTCCTGTCATATTTACAATGTCATAATGATGGATTTTGTATTAAACGTGGCCAAAACTTCAAAGAATGATGTAAACGCATTTTAGACACATCCCTGTGAGCTAAAACGTTCAGATTTCCAACTATTCTGAAAGGCTCCAATTTCAACAGTTTTTTCTACTCTCGGTTAAGTCTTACGAAACTCTAAGCCGGCCTTTTATGATTGGTCATCTGCTCCAAGTAGGCAGGTGTAGACAGTGTTTTTCTACTGCACTGTTAACATAGTCGCATGTAGTTACATGCGAAAAACAGTAAACAATGTCGTCTTGGTCCCTTTACTGCTGGGACATGTCGTAGTAGTAGTAGGGCTGCACAATTAATAGAATTTTAATCACAATCACAATTTTGACTTCCCACGATCAAATTTGCATGATCGAATGCGGGTAACTCTGCTATCGCAGCCGCCACGGCAAAGAACACAGAAGAAGTTATTGAATGCAACTAACTTCAGTTGGTAGAGTAACAGCGTGTGAGACGGAGCTGCTGGACCTGGGCCAGAGACGTGACCCATGGCCAGAATATCATAGTTCATAAAAATGCAGCGCAGTGACGATACAGACATTTCATACACACAACGTGTGTATCCGCCGTTCGACCCGTGCTGGACCCGTTCATAATGAGTCAGCCGTCTCTCTCTGAGCCTATGTGACAATAAAATTTGTTTTGGTTAAAATCAACAAATAATCGTGAGAATAATCGTGATCACAATATTGATCAAAATAATCGTGATTATCATTTCGTCCATAATCGTGCAGCCCTATATTGTAGTATTGGTGGTTTTTCAAGGTACACAGTCCTTCTATATACTCCGTTGCAGTCAGTCTCAGGCTCCGGAGTGCAACAACACACCAATCAGAGCCAACTGGGCTTCTTAAAGAGACAGGCGCTCCTACAAAGCGTCTCATACAGAGGGTGAATACAGCAGCAGCAGGATGAGAAAAATAAAGTATTTTTTGAACATTAAAGCGTGTAATAATGTTCTAGTAGAATCAGAAAATACAAATATGAACGTAAACATGCTATATGATGGGTAACCTTTAATGATGCTGTCATTGAATGTCTCCACTGCAACTCTTTCATTGTATTTCTTTACTTATTAGTCAAAAAATTGATGTTTTTGCTCATTGCTTGTAATATTTACTCTTGATATATTTTAGTAAAGCTAACAATACAGACAACAGGAGGAGGGCAGCATGTTTTGATGTATAGCATACATACACTGAATGCATTGTACAGCAACATTGACACATGATTGAAAGCAGTTTCTCTGTGCATACGCTTGGAGAGATTTCTGAAGGATTCCTTCAGATGTGTGTCTGTAAAAATCTAATTCAACTGCAGGTTAAATGAATGAACACAAATCAGTGAATTCAATATTTTCACAATTTCCTCATTTGAATGCCATTTAGGTTGAGCAGGATCCAGAGCTGCATCAATCCATGTTTGTGTCCAACACACAACAATAAATCCAGTACCCACTCTCTTTTTAGCCTCAGTGTGTTTTTTTATTGAGGAACAGGCCTGGCTCTTTAGCTCCTGAATGCTCCACATGTTAGCCAGCTAGCAGCTGTGTGCTGAGTGTACACATGAACCATAGCAGCTGCTCTACCACCCTGTTCAAACAGATGACATTCATTTTCACACAGACACACAACACACCATGATCCCTTTGGGAGGTGTGCACGGTGTGACAACCGTCCAGCCTGAACCAAAGCCAATGATGACATGGAACTTTTCCTAAAAGGTCAGTAAGCTACCTAGTTGACAGAGACAGAGTGTCTCTCTTGCAATATTGTGAAAAAAAACCTTTGAGCAGAAATGGGCATGGCCTATATCAGGTGACTCGGCTTTATTCAGTGAACATGGGGATGTAAAGATTTTTAATGTGCAATGTCTAATGTGGGAGCTATAGGAAAAAACACGTTTGACGTCATTGTGGCGAGATCAAGATTATATTGTGGTTCACAGTGTCAAAGGCCTTTTTTAGGTCTTTAAACATGGCTCCCACAACATTACACTTGTCGAAGTACTCTTGATGTTCTCGGTAAAGTAGCAGTTAACCATTTCTGTAGCGTACCCAGGTTTAAATCCAAACTGTTTGGAGTTAAAAAAGTTTGTTGCTTTCAAGATGCTCTTCTAACTGTTCTGTGATAATCTTTTCTAAAATTTTGGAAAGAACAGGCAATATTGAGATTGGCCTTTAATTGCCTGCTTGGTCCTTTGGTCCAGACTTGAAAATTGGAGTAATATTGGCTTGTTTCCAACTTTTTTTTTTTTTTTTTTTTTTTTCAGATTTGCCCAATCTGATGGAAAGATTTACCAGGTGGGTTACAGGTTTAACCAGGGCAGAGCAGTGAGTTCTAATAAGCAGTGTCCAACTCAAATACGTCCTTTTCCTTAGACTTATTTAGTTTTTTAATGATTTTATGTACTTCTTCCTGACCTCCTTAATTTGGAAAAGCTTTGATGGCTCAGACTTTATAGTCTGTGTTAGGGTTGCGGGTTCAAAATTCTCAGCAAGCTCCTCCACTGACTGAATAAAGAAGTTATTGAATTAATTTGCAATAGCTAATAGTTTTCAATTCTATTATTGTTTTTTTGTTGACAAGGCTTAAGTTTAGTAAGACTGTGTGTGTGTATACCGCCTTAATCAATACTTGAGGAAACAACTTTTGGGAATTTGGGAGAGAAGGACCATGTATCTAAATAACACAATATGTTGGTGGCACACTGTACTGTACTGTGTAATTGACATACACAAGGATATTGATGAGGTAGAATGGAGCAGGGCTTGTTTAAAAGCGCATAAACGGACAATAAGTACAAGGTTTAGGTTACTTCAATATAAACGGTTGTACGTCACCCCTGTCAACTTACAATCATGTGTCTGCTAATATTCCAGATGTCTGTTCAAAATGTGTGGATGAAATACGAGTATATTTGTATATACATTCATTTATTCCAGTTTAATATTTATAAAATAGTTTTAATCCACAAAACTACTTAATATTACTATTACCTATCAAACTACAGCAGAAACTAAGTCAACCACAAAAAATGTAACCTCTAAATACCAAGTGCTAAAAGTTGGTCTGTACTTTCAGCAGAAGAAGCTGAATCAAAAATGATTTTCTGGCATCATTATAATCAGAACACATTTGAGAACTTTGGATGTGTCAACGCAGTCTGTTTTCCACATCCAGATGAAATGGCACCAAATACACCGCTCTACACAACAGGTCTTAAATATAATATAATATATTTTTTAGGCAGCACTAAAAAAGAAATAACAGTTAAATTTTCAATGTATCTAACTAACCCCCCCAAAAAATCAGTGTTGCCGCCTTTCATATCGTTCATATCAAGATGACGATAAACAATATATTGTGCAGCCCTCAGTTATGTACAGTATGCTCTTGAAAAACCAAAGTAATAAGTAAATGAATACTCATCAGCTGAATGTAGATCAGGTGGGCAGGTAGATTAGGTGGACAGGTACTGGCTTTAGTGTTGAAATTTTGAATACTTAGGCCTCAAAGATGCAGACTCTAATACAAAATTTCAACACTGCCTAAACCAGGGGTTTGATTGCTTGTCCATGAATTGTTTTTTATCTGGCCAACATTAAAAGATAGGGCACACATACATACATACATATAAAACATCACAATGAAGCCTGTGATGTAGCTAATGAGTGCCTCCTTGTACTCAGAGGTTATCTATATCTGGAAGGTCAGTCAGGATTTCTTCTTCGGTCAAAGAACTTCCACAGGCGCAACATCCACCCTGCGTGCAACGTTGACATTTGCAGGTGTAGAGTCCAGGATATTGGTGTTGTCACGAAGAAGACAGTTGCCTGTGCCCTTCTTCACCTGGTGCCTTACAAGAAGGTGTTTGTAGGCTCCACGAAATTGCCTTGCATTGGGATTGTTGTTAAAACCACCACATGCTCTAACTGCTGAGAAGAAAAGCTCCAGGTGATCCTGACTCAGCTTGTATGTCAGAAGATATCTGCATGGTGCACTTGGTCTCTCCACAAGATCTTCGTTCTACCACAAGCAATGAAGCCACAGATTGGAGTCTTCTTCTGAGTTGCATGCATGTAGATCAAGTTGTTGCTCTTGTTTTTAACCTTGAGCCCACAAAGACATGACTCTGCTTTCTCCAAAATAGCCCTGGCACGACCTTTTGTTGAAGGCTTGATTGGTGCTTTAAGTCCTTTCCCAAATGGATCGCGGCTATTAAGGACATCAAAAGCCGCATCAACTGCAAGAACTGAACTGTAGCCGCACATCCTCTGAACTGTGGATAATTCAGCTCTTGCTCACAGTACTCCAGTGCATCAGCCACACTGCTGCTAAATAGTTGGGCTGCAAGGTGGACCTTCATTTTCTGTTGTTGCCAATTGATGTGTGCCATTTTCAGCTTGTTGCCAACACGCAGACCCTCCGCAATGGGGATCTTCCAATGCCTGTGTGGCTAAAGTGTTTTCTATTTCGCCAGTACCAATGTCGACATAGCCATGAATTTGATCCCCTCCAAATTCAATTTGCAGGTGAATGTACATTACGTCCATCATTAAAGAGCAAATAACTTCCTTTCCTTCTTTACAGTTTTCAGAGACATGACTTTGGAGAGCAGTAAAAGATGCAACGGTAAATCCAGGATCTGCTGAGACACTGTTGTACCATCTGCGAATAGTTTGAGGATGCGGCAAAGCAAAATTTTACTTTTCTCTGACAAAATCATATGCCCTTGGAGAGTAGAAGTTTAGTGTAGTCGCAAACTGTTTTAGTTCTTCAGAAAATGTTGCTGTCTTAGACTTCTTTTGAATTCTATTTAGAACATGTCTAGGTACATCATTTATAGAGTCCTGAAGAGCAGCACATTCACTGGAGATCATCAACTTTTTCTGAAGAATCTTTGTCAGATCTTTCAAGGACGAGAATCGGGATTTCATTCTTCCTATTTGCTGAGTCTTCAACCTAAGCTTTTTGCGAGCTACACAAAGCTGATCCTGTACTGCATTGACTTTACACTTAAGTGTTGTTGGAGAGTCTGAAACAATGTACTTGTGATCTATGCTTGAAATTTGTTGTTGTTGTGATTTGAGGTGGTAGTTATGATCAAGCATCATTGTTTGTGAGTCTCCACTTATGGTACAGTCAGTTATGTCATCATGAGCGACCTCAACCTCAGCATGGACATCTATCATACCAATGTCATCATGAAGGACCATGTCAATGGCATTGGTCTCATCAGCAGTCTCTGGCATCACAATGACATTGTTATGATCAGAACAAGGAATAAAACCATCTAAATGGTCAGTGATGGCCTCATTATCCAACATAGAACACAAATCAGAGGATCCAGGCACCCCATGAGGCTGAGCAAGACAGCTGGATGAAGAACATAAAGAGCCAGATGTAGAGACCAAACTGTTACTAACCTCTATAGTAATAATTACAAACTTGGTCTGTGTGGCTCTGTTCCTTCCTTCTTTTGGACACAAAAGTGGTGGAAAGTTGAAAATGGTAGGCACAGCAGTGTTCTTCAGCCTCCTCTTGCCCTAATGGTAAATACATAAAACATCAGCAGGTAGATTAAAATACATATCACAGGATTATAATACTGTACAAAGCATGGCCTTTCTGAAAAATAAAGTACAGACTTTTAAAAGTGGTTATTCAAATACTTAAAACATACAACAGTAAAAACATACTAAATAAAATGTAAATATTTGTATACACAAAAAATATGTACATTATACAGGAGGAGTAATGAAGCCGCAATGCCAATAATACACTTGCAATTGCACCCATTTTTTTTTTTAAAGATTATTCTGGGGCTTTTTTCCTTTTATTACAGTACTCAGCCAACATGGGGGCAAATCCTCCTAGTGGGTGAGCTAGACGCCGCCCCAGAAATTAAAAGTTTGACATCATTATCACAGACATCATTTTGGATCATTTCATTAAATGTTGCTATCTACACATTGAGAATACATTTTACTGTTATGGTACTCCATGTTATGTTTTGTATTTCAGACACACACTAAATAATAGGGATGAGCAAGTACAGCATTATCTGTATCTGTATCTGTTTACCACATGAATTATCTGTATCTGTACTCGGACTGGGCGGGGCCTAACCCGGAAGTGGACAGGATTTAACCCGGAAGTGTTGGTTGTCTTGAAATGGGCGGGGTTTTTATTTTATACATTATATTAAGCATACAATCGATATGGGTTGATCAGAAATTGTTATATTTATTGCTGATTAGAAAACTATTTACATGACAGCATCAGCATATAGCTTCAGATCAATGGTGTTGTCATGGTAACAAACAAACTATATACAGAACAAGTTTTGCAACAACGAATACAACACATGCGGTTGCAATTATTAAGTAAAATGTAATGAACAAGAGTTTTTATACTCAATATAACTTTCTTTTTTTAACTTTTAATTTTTTTATGATCAGTGTGATGTTTTTTGTTTTTGTTTATTATTTTTAATTTTTATTTCCACACCTGGGGCCTATTGCACGAAAGTAGAATAAAGATATCCAGGATAAATGAAAAAGCGCAGCTTGACTTAGTGTGACCTGTTCATCGCGGCTTAATCGGTTGCACGTTTGCCGAGCCAGGATAAACAGGTGGAGCTAAGTCAAGCCAGGTGTAGATAGCCGGGATAAGTGCACGTTCACGGCTTTCTCAAATAGACCACGGTATCGATCACAGATTTACTGATGCAGAGATGGAGAAGACGCATGCGCCATATGTTTCACCCAATGAGCAGCAGCTTCTAGTGGAAAGTAACGAGGAGGGGAAGAATATGCAAAAAGGGAAATACGGCTCTTATCAAACGGAGAGAAAAAGCCCAACATAGCGGACCCGACTGAATGTGTGAGGGTGTAAAAATATCTACTTAGCCTATAGTCACTCCACATTTTTACAAAGTTGTAGGCTACACTGTGTTTTAATTGCTTTAAATAAGCTAGTTTCATGTTTCTGTTTTTATGTGATAAATGTGCTGGTTTTACTGTAAAGTGTCTTTGACTAGCCTACCATGTAAAGCACTATATAAATAAAATGTATTATTATTTAGCCTTTGCCTTAAAAGTGAGCAGAGGGAATAATGTTCCTCTGGAAATGGACCCTATGACTAGGCTTAATTTCAAACCCTTATTCACAACGCGAGTTTTACAACCATATGCACAAATCTCTATAAGCTATGTCTAATTCTTTGTACAATTAATGTTCATACAGAACAATCAGAAAGGGACAACAACTAGAAAAAGAAGTGACTTCAATACACGCTGTGAGCATATGTAAAACAATATTCATGTTTTTTTATTCTTCTGACAAGTGACCGCACCAAAATAAAAAGATGAAGAAGGATTGTGGTGTTCCCGGTGTGATGAATGATAACTCCACTACATACGTCCTGTATATAGGCCACGTTATTGGTCCAGGGATGGGAGACTAATGAGAAGGTTATGAAACCAATGTAAGCTATAATAAAAAACATCAGGCCTACATATTAAGGAGTAACACAAACTGTTCTTTATTAGAGAAGGATAAGCAACAAGAAAATGAAATCATGAATGTATTGGTCTCTGACCAGTCTGTCATTAATATCATCTGGGAATATCGCTGCATTAATATCGTCACACTTAATCTTCGGAGCGCGTCCTGTAACCTGAAGCTGAGACCACGGACGCTGCGCTGCTCATCTCTACTTTTACAGAGAGAGTGGACACTGACGCGACTCACAGGTCTGCCGGCAGGCAGCGGCCACTGGGCAGCGGCTACTGGGCAGCAGCCGCACGCCAGTCAGCCTCGACCATAGACCGTTAATATACAGTCTATGGCCTCGACACAGTACCGTCCCACCGGGAAGTCCCACTCCGCATCAAGGTGCCAGTGCAACCATTCCTAACCATCTAAACAGCTGTAGTGGGGTTTAAATCAAACTCGTGACAACAATAGTGACAAGTATGCTAATGCATGTTAATGAAAATAAAGCATAAGACATGCAGAAGACAACGGAATAACTGTTAAACACGTTTATTTCGGATCAGACGGCAGCTGATTTGACACATGAGACTCCAGGATTAATCTTAGCCTGGCTGTTAGCCTGCTCTGGACCAGGCTAGCCGCAAAGAATAAATCTCCATGGTTACTTGGCTGGGCTTAATTCAATCTGGTTTCGTGCAACCGAGTCAAAGCTAAATTCATCCAGGATAACTTGAATATCCCGGCTTAATCCCTTATCCTGGTTTCGTGCAATAGGCCTCTGGTATGTGTGTGTGTGTGTGTGTGTGTGTGTGTGAGTAAGAGAGAGACATGGAATGAGAGAGAGAGAGAAAGAAAGAGAGAGAGGGGGCGGGGGGGACTGTGTTCTACGGATCAAATAGATTGAATAAATTAAAACCAGCAACGGTTTAAAAAAAAAAAAAATCTCCGACGGCAGAGACACAACGCGAGTTGCATTCTACCAAGCAGCACCATGTCTGAACAAACCCCACGTTTACCAGAAATCTACTGGTAAAGTAAGTACTACAAACTGAAGTAAAAAACAAACCTGAAGCTGAAGAGACCCTTAATGTTAACGGAAAAGACCCGCGACCCTGAGTGACTGAGGGAGAGGGAGAGAAAGAGGCAGAGAGAGAGGGAGAGAGAGAGAGCGCGGTTCACTTCTCGTTGGGACTATCACAGAACGCAGACACAGTCCTACCCAATTTGGAGTTTAATTCAATCCGAGCACAGATATTGACTCGTATTACTCGTATAATACTTGTATTCGGCAAAAGTGCTTTATCCGTACCGGATACTCATTTCATATGATGGTAAATATGGTGCAAAAGTGAGAGCGCGTAGATGCGATGTGAGCACTTGTAAAGTATGACTTGAGAGCTTGTAAAAAAAATCTGTACTCATGTTTTTTTTTTTCTTTTCACTTGAGTCACTTTTCCAGTACAACCACAACTCAGTGATTACAACCTCTCGAATCAGTCGCTGCAGTGTGCTCTCTCGCATCACACAGCGGTGAGTCTGCGCTCTCGACTTGCGGTACATTTGGTGCAAAACTAATTTCTACCTGTGGACTTAGTCTGTGGAGCTCTGAGCCAACAGGACGGCCGGGGACAGCAGGGTTTCTATCGCCAGATGAGGGACAACTCTGTCCGGCTTATTTATGTAGCTTGAAAGCTAGCATTAGCTAACTAGCAGCCAGCCCGCTTCTAAATACTGTAAATACCTTTTAATTATCTCAACACTTTTTAACAGTCCAACTGAAACACTGGCGGTGAGCTCCAGGGTCCTGCAGCCGCAGACGGACCGCAGTCAGTGGGGCTCGGCCAGGGTGGAAACGTCGCTAGAAAGCTCCGGCTAGATGTAGCCTGCTTTTCCCACTGTTTAGTTTGAGTAACGTTTTTTAGACTGACTCAAGCGGTCAGTTAGCCGAAATAGCTGTTAGCTAACTAGCTAACTCAGCTTCCCGGTGGAGGCTAACTGTTCTATTAGCAGGATACAGCTAATTAAGACTTTACAGTAATGATAAAGACAAGTATTGAGTGATTGTATTTTAAATGAGCACAAGTAGAACTGACGTAACAACCATTATATATAACACTGTTCCTCTCCGGGAACCATCACCTTATCGTGGTGGAGAGGTTTGTGTGTCCCTATGAACCTGAGGGCTGTGTTGTCTGGAGCTGTGTGCTCCTGGTAGGGTCTCCCATGGCAAAGTGGTCTCAGGTGAGGGGCCAGACAAGAATGGTTCAAAAACCCTATGAAAAAGCAAGGTAGAGAGGGAGTGACCCTGCCCGGAGGAGGCCCGGGGCCCCCGTCTGGAGCCAGGCCCAGACGGAGGGCTCGTCAGCGAGCGCCTGGTGGCCGGGTTTGCCACGGAGCCCGGTCGGGCACAGCCCGAAGAAGCTACGTGGCCCCCCTATCTCCATGCCATAGGCCCACCACCTGTGGGAGGAACCGCTGGGGTCGGGTGCGCTGCCACATGGGTGGCGGCGAAGGTCAGGGACCTCGACGGACCAGACCCGGGCGGCAGAGGCTGGCTCTGGGGACGTGGAACGTCACTCTGTGGGGGAAGGAGCCGGAACTTGTGAGAGAGGTGGAGCGCTACCAGTTAGATCTGGTGGGGCTTACCTCTACGCACAGTCTCGGTTCTGGAACCGTACTCCTGGATAGGGGTTGGACTCTGTCCTACTCCGGAGTTGCCCAGGGTGTGAGGCGCCGGGCGGGTGTGGGGATACTCACAAGCCCCCGGCTGAGCGCCGCTGCGTTGGAGTTTACCCCGGTGGACGAGAGGGTCGCCTCCCTACGCCTGCGGGTGATGGGGGGGGAAAACTCTGACTGTTGTTTGTGTATATGCACCAAACAAGAGTTCGGAGTATTCGGCCTTGTTGGAGACCTTGAATGGAGTCCTGTATGGGGCTCCAGTAGGGGACTCCATAGTTCTGCTGGGGGACTTCAACGCACATGTGGGCAATGATGGAGATACTTGGAGAGGCGTGACTGGGAGGAACGGCCTCCCTGATCTGAACCAGAGTGGTTGTCTGTTGTTGGAATTCTGTGCTAGTCATGGATTGTCCATAACATTACTGAGCCTCTGCACAAAGGTTAAAGGATTAGAATTTCAGTGGTCTTAGTTGATCCCTCAACATTAATTTAACTTTGGACCTGTTCACCACAGACCCAGATTTTCTCTGCTGTTGCCACTACTGTCTCTTCAAGTGGCTCATTATGTTTGGCACATTGACTGGGTCAGTTCTTATATCAAAAGAAGGTAATACAATGTGTAATCAAGTGATGACTGATTAACATTAATGTAAATGCTAAATGCCCTAATACCTGTTGATACTACACCAATGCAAAGGCTCTTAATCCTACAGTTTTGCACATATCATGTAAGTCTTGATTTCTCTTTTTTTTTTGCACAAAACTCTCCAGAAAGTGCCATTTAATGGTTTCTTTTCAAAAAAAATTCCAGGGGGGGCATATACCCCCAGACCCCCCTAGGGAGAGCCCCCCATCCCTCCACACATAACAAATCCCAATTTAAACCCTGAAGGATAATGATGCTGAAAGAACCAAAGAAATTGCTTTGTATGTGGCAAAAAATGGGTTGGCCCCCCAAATCTCACTCCAAGGTTTTTGGAAAAGTTGGCAGCTCTGAGTATAACAACGAACGGCTAATGTTGGGCTATGTGTTGAAAATGCAAGTAAATGCTAAATGACCAAACTTACCAGTCTGAAGGAGTCATTTCCAATCTACTGGCAGGTTGCTCCTCTGTATCAGATCCTTCCTCTGATTCAGGCTCAAACAGATACCGTTCAACAGCTAAAGTCTCCATGCTATCTCCACCTTCGATGTTTTAGTGAGTGTTGGTCCTGTTGCTCTGTCAGCCGCAGCAAAGCTCGTTGCACACCAACCAATCATCACGCAGCTTATTTAAATATTCATGAGCAGATCATATAAGGCAGAACACCTCTCGTTTCAAGCCAGGTCAATGTAACAGGGTGGTATGAGGGCAAAAAGAACAGCAAAAGCAACATTTTCAGCCCAACAAATGTTACATACCCTATCAGGAGACCTTAAGGAACAGTGTGGAATATTCTATACAACCATTCTATCACCCCTTTAACAAGGTCCGCGTCAGTTGCTAGGGGACCAGGGCAACCTGATGAGAAATGGACTAGAGCTGAAAATATGGATCTGATATATTATATTTGAGGGTCTTTTACATGCTGTCTCATGTAAAGCTAACAGCTAATGCCGAATTAGCTGTTAGCTAAAGCTGCATTGTTAGCTTTCCGGTGGAGGCTAACAGCAGACCGCTACTGTGGAACAGATCGTGCAGTGCCGTAAATCCTAGTACATCATGATTATCATCTGCGCATGCACGAACAAATTGCACATGCGCAGAACGGATCGTGCAGGCAGAACTGACAACCATTTTAAAGAAAGCGCACTGTTTGTTCCATCATTACAAAACTTGCGGTATATGTTTTATAACAAGGTTGGACTACATGTGTGAAATTACTTTGAAATTGCTATTGAGAAAACAAGGTTTGAACCCACGAGTCGCCACTTGCAGCTATAGCTCTGATTTACACTTGGCAAAGATATACAAATATCTATTTTTGTTTTATAATAACATGACATTTACGACTAATCTCTGCCTTCTCATCTTACACATCACACTCCACTGTTATGGTGGCCATTTCAGTGGATTTACTCACTAACATTGTTATGGAAACACAATAAGCATGCTCACTTCCTGCATACCGCATTACTTCAAATACTAAATTACAACTGTAGAAAACTAGTATTCACATACAATTAAACATTGGGACGATTTAACAAAGCACACTGGGTAATAAGAAATTCAACAAGTGAACTGGTTGCTATGGACTCGTCACTAGGCTTCCTCAGTCTTTGTATATTTTAGCACATAGGTAAAGCTGCTGAAGCTGAAGATGATCCAAAACTCGAGCATCAGTTTGGGAGCACGCATGCTACCACTCCTTCCTTCTAAAATGACTTGAAAAAGCTGTTTGCACAATTTCACAAATAATCAGTGGGACCGAAAAGATATTTGAGTCAGGTATGGCTGCAGCCTGGAGACCTCCCATCTCACGCCCTCCAGGCTGGTGCTTTCCGCAAGCTTCGACTTTTCAAAATAAAAGCTTGTGTCTGGTCCTTAATGTTTTTGTACGTCTGTGTTTTTGATGTTTTTTAACTAAACAGTAAGGCAATCATGCTAATGAATATAATTATTTTTTTCAGCAGAAATCGTAGTTACAACAGGATGGAACTAGCAAAAATGTGCGGGCGGGATTTATTCAGTTTGGGAAATCACAGTCTCTACAAAGTTACAGCTCAAATTGTCTGGCTGACTAAACAGGAAAGGACCCATCTGCTAGCGATGGGGAAAAATAGGCCCCAAACAAGGCGCTTTAAAATATTGTTGTTTTCATGAATACAAGAGTAGGGTGACCCACCCCCCTCGACTAAAAAAAAAAGTTGGATGACCCAACAAAGAATAAAAAGACATGGCCCTCCGCCTCCGGTGGTCCATTCCATAAATACCAAATGGTCCCTTAGGTAAATAGGACTTCACTAAGTAATCTCTTAAGTTAGATCAGGGCACTTCAACAGGGGGTCCTGAGAGTCAATGCATAAATTCAAAAATTATTGTTAATTTTTTAATTTATTTTAATCAAATATATTTTAGCAAATATAAATCCCCACCGAAGACAGGCCTACTGGCCTATTCACAATCTGTTGCCACCGGTTCTGATCTTATAGCTACAGAACTTCCTTAGGCGATCAATGGCTACAGATCGTCCCATAGTTTCTGTGACTACCTGCCTGACAGCCAAGGGTACACTATCAGCTTTGGAATCCAGAGCACCACCATACTTTGGAAGCTTTTGTTTTTCCAATTTATGTTTATAAGTTTCAATCTTTTTGTCACATTCTTCCACAATGCACTTCAGTGATTCCCCTGAAACGTGTTCTGTCATCTCCGGGTGTAGTGTCCATCACTGTCCAGGTTTTGGCCAGCTTCTTTTTCTCATTCTCAAACACCAACATTAGCTCTAGTGAGCATAAGAGAAAAATGATTTAAGATAGCAAAGCTTCAGCTATGTTCAACAGCTGGAGCATGATGACATGTGGAAGAACCAAAACCACAATTTCAGGTTTTAAAAAAGTCAGTTTTAATTTTTTTCATTGTTGGATGAGGAGAACTAAAGAGTCACTGTGTGTGTGTGTGTGTGTGTGTGTGTGTGTGTGTGTGTGTGTGTGTGTGTGTGTGTGTGTGTGTGTGTGTGTGTGTGTGTGTGTGTCACCACCACTTTAGTAGAACACCTACAGACTCAGTCCTCAGCTAGCAGCTGTTATCAAATATTTGATACAGTTTAAACAAAAACATCTTCATTGCACTTTGATAATCTGCATGAGTCACTGGCAATCAGCCCATCACTTTTCAAAGTTACACATCTAAAACACAGAGGCTCTTTAGCACAATGTGAAGCCAGGCTCAGATTGCGGTGTACTGTTGACTGGGGCGGCAGACACAAGCAGGCCACGTGCTCTCTACACCTGTCTACTACAGGATGAGCTACACGCACGTGCACGCACACACACACACACACACACACACACACACACACACACAGATAGCCTGGCCACCAGACACAATCGTGTCATCAACACAAAAACAGCTGCTGTTGATTAGTACCGACAGTCAGGAGGAGGGACAACAGAAACCACTGGACCAATCACAGCAGGACAGCCAGAGGAAGTCACATTTGCTACATCTGCTGGGTAGAGTTCCCATTCCAGGTGTTGGTGTCATCCTCGCTGTCCTCCTGATTCCGCAGCCTGCAGATTTTCCCATCCTTCTTGAAGTCCTTGGGCCGCTTCTCCACAGAATACTTTGGGACAGTTTCTCTGAGAATTCACACACACACACACACACACACACACACACACACACACACACCTTACTTTTACAGCAACAACAGGTGACTCAGGCAGTGAACTCAGGCATTGACCTGGGGAGTGCAGCTTAGTAAAGTTTAGATGATGTTAGGATCTGCGGTTGTGTATCAATTCTGTACAGAATTCTGAAGGTAAAGTGTATACTTCATGTGTTTGTGTGTGAAATGGAGCACCTGTTTGTTTTGTCCGAGGCTGATGCTGAGCTGTTGTAGGAGCTGGACGGGCGACCGGGGCCTCTGGGTGCTGCTGCGGCTCCAGGAGGGGTGGGGCTAGTAAACAGGAAAGAGCTGAGGAATCTCCACATAGCCAATAGAGGGTAGAGCAATGCGCCCAGAAGGGCCCAGACGCCCCCGCCAGAGGACTGGACCACGGTTTGAGCAGGCCTGCTTGACTGCTGGAGGGAGAGGACCCAAATCATGTTAACACTACCCAGACACGAGGTTGATGTATACATCACAGTAAAGTGGCATGTAGGAGGATCAGAGGGTAGTGTAGGATCCCTGACTGTTTGGGTACAGGACGTTGGGTTCAGTATGTGACATAGGTTAAATTCTTTTTCAATCAAACTTTAGGCAGGGAACTGATTGTTGTGTATCAGCTGTAGCATGTTAGTCGACTTCATCTAGTAGCCCAGTTAGCCGGGTTAGGCATGCCCAATGGAAAACTATGTGTTTCAAACAGTACACTGTTTAAACTGTTCAGCTGAAGTCGAGTCCGACTGTGGAAACATTTCAAACATTTAATTCACCCCAATTAGGGCTGCACAATAATTTGTTTCATTGTCTACATTGCAATGTGCGCATGCGCAATAGTCACATTGCAAGACATTGCGATGTTGATGCTAAAACCTTTTTGCTGTTTTATATAAATGTAAACTTTCACCACTCCCCTTTCACATGATTGTTACCGGTGACCCTTCCCCTTTAAAACAGGTAGCCATGTGGGCAGCGTGTGTATGTGACGTAAAGTTAGTCTGACGGAGTTTATTGTTGGGAAGTGAGGCTCTCCGTGTGAAGAAAAGTACCCTAGGCGGCAGCTGCTACAGACACAGTGATGCACATACTTTCCATGGGTAGTAGTTTGCTGCAAAGACTAAATAAATCCCCTGATTAACGTTATCACAACATCTCTCGGGCATTTTTAACCACAGAAAGCTGCTATCCACTATCCTATGGAGGACCATGTCTTTCATATTTAAAAATAAATACAGAAATAAATAAATGCTCAATAAATAAATAAGCACACAATTAATTGCCCCAAAAAATACAATGAAGAAATAAATGTAGGTAGAAATTAAATTATACAGTGAGACATAAATGTATATATCTCTTTTAATTAGCTTCTTTATTTATTCACCTTTGTAATAATTACCTTATTTATTTATTGTCCGTTATAATCTTCAACTTTATTTATTCCTTACTTATTTTTTAAATGTATTTATTTCTGTGTGTGTTTAATTTTTTTGTCTGTTTTATTCTTCCGTTGCATTTTCTACCCTATTTATTTTCACCCCTGGTATTTATTTCTGCCTGTCACTTTTACATTTCTGCCTGTCACTTTTACATTTCTACATGCATTTCTGCCTCATTATGCAAATGAGGAGGGGCTGGTCTTAAGGGGTTAACTTCTGCCCATTGGTTGGTTAGCATTTTACTCCCTCGGTCAATCTACATGCCACCGGTCACAGACACAACACAGATGGCTAGCTACGGTGAAGTTGTCAGTGAGCTCAGGCATTTAGCAACTGTTTTTGAAAACAATGCTAACGTTATAAGTATTGACTTTATAATTTTTCGTTTAGACGCTCTGACAGAACGTGTGTTTCAGTCAGCGGTGTCGTGCCAATGTACTCGTCGTGTATCCCCTGGCCGTGGGAGCGCGCATGCACACAGAGCGGAGCTTCTGCTGCCCTTCGAATTGTTTAACTGCTGCACTTTGAATTAAACGGAACAAACAGCGACGTGGAAGACTCTGCAGGGTTACCATAGCAACAGGGGTCTCAGTTAACTACATAAATACGTGTATTTGTCTGTTACATTAAGGTGACGTGTCAAATGTTTATAGCGTGGTTTAATATCGAGTGATAGGCGTATCCTCCCTGTCCCTGTCTACCATATGAGTTACTCAAATAGGAGGTACTCAAATATCAGGCAGTTTTTTTCACCTGATATTTGGGTATCCCCTAAGTAACTTTTGATAAACAGCAAACCTCTCCAAATTGTGTCAGGTGGTTTATTGTGACCTATTAAACACACAAAATAACACCCATGATGACAGGACAGACCCTTTGCATGTGGGGCTCCGCGTCAGTCTGTCCTCAGTCTCTTATCTCTCTCGCTCTCCACCTCTCCTCTCCGTCGCTCCGGTAGCAACTGTTGAGGACGGAGCCCGGGGCTTTGCCGTGCACGAACACACACATTTAGTGCCTGACGCGTATGCACACGCACTCCGCGACGCGAATTTCTACTGGCGATCCAGGCGCGCAACGCGTGGGGGGTTTCCCTTGCTAGAAGCGGCCCGGGAGTGGGTTGTCTGTCTCCAAATCCACTCCTCTCTCTGGCTTCCTGTCGCACATCAGAAGAGACAGAATGATAACAGCCGCAGTTCGTTCAAAGAAGGTTGCACTACAAAAACCCGATGAAATTTAGCAGGTGGATGTTTAGAATAAATCCAACGGAGACGTCTCAGGATGGAGAAGTCCTAAGTTGTGCGCCGCTTCTAACGGCGAACAGGTTGATTAGTATTTCTCACGGCGGTGTGTGTGTGTGTGTGTGTGTGTGTGTGTAACCTATGTGATGGCACTGCATGAAGGACTATCATCAATATCAATATCAATTTTTTCACCTGATATTTTATGTATCCCATCCCTAACATGCAAAGGGTCTGTCCTGTCATCATGGGTGTTATTTTGTGTGTTTAATAGGTCACAATAAACAACCTGACACCATTTGGAGAGGTTTGCTGTTGTTTATCAAAAGTTACATAGGGGATACCCAAATATCAGGTGAAAAAACGGCCTGATATTTGAGTACCTCCTATGTAACTCATATGGTAGACAGGGACAGGGAGGATACGCCTATCACTCGATATTAAACCACGCTATAAACATTTGACACGTCGCCTTAATGTAACAGACAAATCCACGTATTTATGTAGTTAACTGAGACCCCTGTTACTATGGTAACCCTGCCGAGTCTTCCACGTCGCTGTTTGTTCCGTTTAATTCAAAGTGCAGCAGTTAAACAATTCGAAGGGCAGCAGAAGCTCCGCTCTGTGTACATGCGCGCTCCCGCGGCCAGGGGATACACGAGTACATTGGCACGACACCGCTGACTGAAACACACGTTCTGTCAGAGCGTCTAAACGAAAAATTATAAAGTCAATACTTATAACGTTAGCATTGTTTTCAAAAACAGTTGCTAAATGCCTGAGCTCACTGACAACTTCACCGTAGCTAGCCATCTGTGTTGTGTCTGTGGCCGGTGGCATGTAGATTGACCGAGGGAGTAAAATGCTAACCAACCAATGGGCAGAAGTTAACCCCTTAAGACCAGCCCCTCCTCATTTGCATAATGAGGCAGAAATGCATGTAGAAATGTAAAAGTGACAGGCAGAAATGTAAAAGTGACAGGCAGAAATAAATACCAGGGGTGAAAATAAATAGGGTAAAAATGCAACGGAAGAATAAAACAGACAAAAAAAATTAAACACACACAGAAATAAATACATTTAAAAAATAAGTAAGGAATAAATAAAGTTGAAGATTATAACGGACAATAAATAAATAAGGTAATTATTACAAAGGTGAATAAATAAAGAAGCTAATTAAAAGAGATATATATACATTTATGTCTCACTGTATAATTTAATTTCTACCTACATTTATTTCTTCATTGTATTTTTTGGGGCAATTAATTGTGTGCTTATTTATTTATTGAGCATTTATTTATTTCTGTATTATTTTTAAATATGAAAGACATGGTCCTCCATACTATCCAACCACTGAAAGCTGTTTATCAATTTATCTAACGTTTGTTAGATAAATTGATAAGCAGGCCCCAACTAACCTGGTTGACCACAACCAGAAATTTGAGGAAGCAACATGCATGCATATGCATGTTCCTCTAAATGTCTGGTATTATTAGTATTATATGAATACAATTGTATCATGTCAGTCAACCAGTGTATTTTAACTACCTAATTTCCCTCTCTAAAATCACTTCTGAAGAATAGTCACAGGTCTTACTTGCTAAAGGATTAAAGTTTAACAAAGAATGGTTCACATAAGAAAAGTTCCTTTTTCATTTTTATTTTCTAGATGCACTCCGCTATGAAATCACCCCAGTAGTCGAGAATGATTAATTATTTCCAAATAGAGCTATTTATGTCATCTTGTAAAATATTCTCTTTTTTTTTCATTTCAAAATTTATAACTCGTGAAAGAAAATATCGCAATGTTAGTTTTTTTCCAATATTGTGCAGGCCTAACCCCAACGTGTTGCTCTGTGGAACAAAACAAAGCCCACGTGCAGCTCTGCTGGGAGCGCAGCGTTTCAGCTGAGAAGGGGGGAGCGCTTGCGAATGATCTAATCATTTGCAAGTGCAGAGCTTTTAAGTACTGTGTTTAACAAAGAAAACTTGTCTCAAGTGCAAGATAGAGATAGGTAGTCTCACCTATTGTCTATACGTCATCCAATATGTATTCTAAACAGTTTTACTGTTGAATATAAAATGCCAGTTTATAAAGGAAAGATCACACTTGTGTAATTGGATAGACAGGCCATGCTTGACCATCAGATGAATGTGAGCAGCCCATGGCTGTGTGTGTGGACTGTGTGACTGGGTCTACTCACCGGCAGCAGCACGATGGAGGCACTGGGAGCCAGCTCCAGCTCCAGCAGAGTCCTATTCAGGTCCTCACTGGTGAACTCCCGCCGAGGGAACATGGTCGCCAGGGAGAACTTCCCATAGCGCTTCCCCACTTCCTGAGACACACAGCACCAAACACTTAAGTCATTGTTTAGGTTGACAATGGTTGGCAGTGCTATGTAAGGGATAATGTAGAGCAAGGCGGTTGTCAGGCTGGTTCAAGACCCCTCCGCATTGCAGTCCTGATCACTCTGTGGGGATTTTATTTGCTATAACAACAATATTTTTGTGTCATCAATACCAAATTCAATCTCATTGGATGGGAATACACATTGCACTGGACACACCACTACAAGACGACTCGACAGATTCGGCGGCATTCATTCGTTGCAAAAAAAGTAGTATGGACGGCGACATGATTGAAAATGAAGAAAACGGAGATCAAGGCGATTTGGCAGACCACCAGTAAGACGATCATCCTCGGCCTTATCTGAGAGAGATGTTTGAGATAGTAGGCATCAAGAATGACTCCTGGCAAATGTGCTGCGTAACTCTAAAAGTATATGGAACTTCTTAATTAATGTCTGTTTAGTAATTCATATTTTATCCTTTATTTTTTTTACAGAAGCCATTTTTGAGCACACACACACACGTTTTTTTAAATGTTAAGGGGAAGATTAAAAAAGAGAAACTGGATCTGTGAATTCTCACAGAATCACAACTGAATTCATATCTTGCTGCTCAGTCAGAATCTTATTAACCTCTCCAGGTTAATAAGATTCTGTCTCAGTAATCATATATGTAATGTTTTAAGCCTATTGGCAGACATCCATATAAAATGTAGGCATTGTCATATAAAGAGTCTTTTTTCCATGTCTGAAGTTTCTCAGTGTGCACTCTAGTAACATTTGTGTGGTCCAGGTAGCTTTGCATAAAGAACTGTTGTCATTCGCAAGGCTACTTTTACTTTAAATACATTTCCAAGCCCGTACTTTGTTACTTTTACTTGAGTTAACCCTTGGGTCCAATTTGACCCATTTTTAAAAAAAAGTTTTTTATATCACAAATATGGGTTTCTTACAACCATATTACCCAAAATAACATGGATGCATGCACGTTGTATGGAAGCCATACAACATTCTTCGCAGGTACAATTGATAATTACTTTCATTGAATTCCGGGTGTTTTAGTTAATTCATAGCATTTGAAAAAAAAAAAAAATGAAATGGTGTCAAAACATATCCTGACAAACTTTGACAGATACCAGTCTGTGATTCACTCAACCTTTGATCTAAACTATTATTCAAAACAATTCATAATGTCCGCTTTTTTTCTAAACGCAAAATAGGTATTTCATATAAATTAGGTTTATTGACCATGCATTAAAAAAAAAGAAAGAAAAAAAAGCATTGAGAAAAGTGCCAAAAACATTTTGAAGTGTCAACAATAATTCATTTTAAAATTTTGACCCAGAAGGACAACAAATTCCTGGTGGACGGGAAGACAACACAAGGGTTAAGAAGTTAAATCAATACTTCTACTTTTACCTTATCGTGGTGGAGAGGTTTGTGTGTCCCTATGAACCTGAGGGCTATGTTGTCTGGAGCTTTGTACTCCTGGTAGGGTCTCCCATGGCAAAGTGGTCTCAGGGGTGTGTGTACAGTGTATCTGTTAGTATGTAAAAGCAACAACTGGTCTAGACCCAAGCCGTGTTCCACCTGCTGATTGACACTCACCTGATCAACAAAGTCCCGGGCCTCTTGCAGTCTGCTCAGGGACGGAAACTGGTTGGTGAAGGAAGAGCCGTCTGGGAGCCTGAACTGGATCCTCGCTATGGTACTACAGACGCACATGCGCACGCACACGCACACACACACACACACACACACACCTGTTTTTATTTGCTTCTTTGTTTATTTTGTAGTAATTCCCCTATTTGCTTTCATATTTAATTTCCACTTCTTTATTTATTTGTATTCATTTTTCAAAAGATTATTGAAATTATGTGTTCATTTTTAAATGTATTTGTGTATTTATTGATTTCTGTTTAATATTATGGCCCTATTTCTTTCCCAAGCCTGTTTATTTCTGTGTTCTTTCTTGGCCATCCCCTTGCATAGATGGAACTACACATTAATCAGTCAAATGTTCTATTGTCAGGTAACGGTTAAACATTAATAACCCTTAAATGAAGCCAGTTTCAATGTTATTAATGTGCTCACATTTACATTCTGAAAATACCTTTGTCATCATTAATACTATTATTATTCTGGATGTTTGTTTGTTCAGCTACATAACACATGGAAACTGATTGAAATATTCAATATTTCTTGGTAACTGAACTTGAGTTCTGTCTGGTTCATGTTCAGCACCTATTTGAGCTTCTCTCTGCGTTTGTATTTGAGATGCATCTCTAACGGTTCAGTATTTTTAAATGTTTCACCATACACAGACATTTTTTACTAAGATTAAACCCCTAAGTGCGTGCGTGCGTGCTCTGTACCTCCTCTCCCTGAGTGCTGACTCCTTGCGGGCGTCCTGCTGGGCCTGCCGGGCCTCCAGCGCTGCCTGCCGGGATGCCCTCTCCTCCTCCTGGGTCTGGGCGTAGCGTGCGGCTCTGTCCGCGCGGTCCTGCACCACACACGGGACAAAGGCTTAATGGATGCACTATGTGGGGCCGCTACAGCACAGCGCAGAAGCCCCGCCCCCTCCATGTTAGCAGATGGGACATGGGCCAAACTATAACATCTAACTATACTTCATATGAATGTGAATGAATGAAAGGTTTTTAGGTCGGTCTGATCACGGTGATGTCTGTTCAAGTGTTCATTTTTCTCATACACTCCCGTTGAATATAATCATTTGCCAGTGCAGAGCTTTTACGTACTGGGTTTGACAAAGAAAACAGCAGTGTCTCAAGTGCAAGATGGAGACGGGTAGTCTCACCTATTGTTTACGTTCTTGCTGGAAAATACAAAGGTTTTTAAAAAAGAATTGAACTTAAACTGTGTTGTTTTGAATACCATGCTGGTGACCTGTTGTGACCTGTTTAAACGTTTAATCATTTTTCTATGTTAAAATATGGTGACGCATTATGGCCCCAAAGAGGGCTGGGTTTGAGCTGAGATTCTTACAAAAATAGTTTCAATCAGTGGAAAAAGTCAGAGCACCAGATTCCCAGTTATTCAACTCATTTGGATGTATTGACACATACAGTGAGGAAAATAAGTATTTCAACACCCTGCTATTTTGCAAGTTCTCCCACTTAGAAATCATGGAGGGGTCTGAAATTGTCATTGTTTTATTTTATATTATATCACTATTTATTTGTATGATACAGCTGCAAATAAGTATTTGAACACCTGTCTATAAGTTAGAATTCTGACCCTCAAAGACCTGTTAGTCTGCCTTCAAAATGTCCATCTCCATTTATTATCCTAAATTAGATGCACCTGTTTGAGATCGTTAGCTGCATAAAGACACCTGTCCACCCCATACAATCAGTAAGAATCCAACTACTAACATGGCCAAGACCAAAGAGCTTCCCAAAGACACCACAGACAAAATTGTACACCTCCACAAGGCTGGAAAGGGCTACGGGGAAATTGCCAAGCAACTTGGTGAAAAAAGGTCCACTGTTGGAGATATCATTAAAAAATGGAAGAAGCTAAACATGACTGAATCTCCCTTGGACTGGGGCTCCATGCAAGATCTCACCTCGTGAGTGCTGGTTTAAGCAGGGGAACCTTCCGTGCCATGCATGATTTCAAACCATGACGTCTTAGTGTATTACCAACAGTAAACAGTGGTCCCAGCTCTTTTCAGGTCATTGACCAGCTCCTCCCGTGTAGTTCTGGGCTGATTTCTCACCTTTCTTAGGATCATTGAGAGCCCGTCTTAAGTTTGCCAATGACCATTTGGATGTTCCAGAGGAGTCATGGGAGAAAGTCATGTGATCAGATGAGACCAAAATAGAACTTTTTGGTCATAATTCCACTAACCGTGTTTGGAGGAAGAAGAATGATGAGTACCATCCCAAGAACACCATCCCTACTGTGAAGCATGGGAGTGGTAGCATCAAAGTTTTGGGGGTGTTTTTCTGCACATGGGACAGGGCGACTGCACTGTATTAAGGAGAGGATGACCGGGGCCATGTATTCCGAGATTTTGGGAAACAACCTCCTTCCCTCAGTTAGAGCACTGAAGATGGGTCGAGGCTGGGTCTTCCAACATGACAATGACCCGAAGCACACAGCCAGGATAACCAAGGAGTGGCTCTGGAAGAAGCATATTAAGGTTCTGGCGTGGCCTAGCCAGTCTCCAGACCTAAAACCAATAGAGAATCTTTGGAGGGAGCTCAAACTCTGTTTCTCAGCAACAGCCCAGAAACCTGACTGATCTAGAGAAGATCTGTGTGGAGGAGTGGGCCAAAATCCCTTCTGCAGTGTGTGCAAACCTGGTGAAAAACTACAGGAAACGTTTGACTTCTGTAATTGCAAAAAAAGACTACTGTACCAAATATTAACATTGATTTTCTCAGGTGTTCAAATACTTAGTTGCAGCTGTATCATACAAATAAATAGTTTTTAAAAAAAATCATACATTGATTTCTGGATTTTTTTTTTTTTTTAGATTATGTCAGTGGACATGCACCTACGATGACAATTTTAGACCCCTTAATGATTTCTAAGTGGGAGAACTTGCAAAATAGCAGGGTGTTCAAATACTTATTTTCCTCACTGTATGTGGCGCCAGATTTAACCCTGCAAAAGGTGCTGTGATGATCTTACCAGGGCGATCTGCTGTTTGACCCGCTCCCTGGCAGCCTTCTCCTCAGCCTTCTCCCGGTTCCTCTCCTCCAGCAGGCGCCTCATCTTTTCCTCTTCCTGCTTCTTCTTCAGGTACTGCACATCCTTCCCCATCTTCCTCCGCTCAATTTCCTTCTTGAGCTCACTCTGAAACACAGGCAACCCACACACAACGTACTCCAGTAAGCATTCCCACTTACACAACTGAACACTCTGGAAGATCCAACACACAGGGAGCACACTACTACTTACATGACGGGGAGCACACAGAACCACACAAGACTGAGAGGAAAGGAAGCCCATGTATTAGGATGTGTGTTTGGTTTATTTAAATGGCCATGGTCCATAACACAGTTCACTGTTAGGGCTGGGGGTCAGACACAGCACGCTCCAGGGACACACACTAGTTTCAGAAAAGTGTGCATGTACAGTATAACCTGGGCAGTAATTGGACATGATATAGTATGCATATGCGGAGCAGCTTCAACACTACAGTGGCTTGGCTGTCCTGCCTCCTGAACGGCTGACATGCTTCTGTGTTGATAGCGTCTTGCTTCGGTAGCTCAACGCAGTTATTTTCATCATATTCTTCATTACAGCGGCTAATTATCCACTTTACATTTAAACCTAGTGTTACACTAGTTCATTCAAGCACTCATAACCACTTTCTCACTAATTCCACAGTTGTTTACATGCTATTAGTGCTGTTAGCTACTTCAGTTTAGTAGTAAGGCTTCTCTCTCCGGCTCTCTGTTAATCAGCGTGTTAAATGTTTAGCTGTTCCTCTGCCTCCTAATGTAATAACTGAACATGTTTTAGCTGTAGTTTATTTTTCGTGTTAGTGGTGAGGCTCTTCACCAGGGAAACTGGGCAGTAACTTTCGCTGCTGTATCTAAGCCCTCCAGTAATGTTAATCGGTGCAGGCTGACCTAATGTAGCCCCAGTCCCCTGGCGGCTGACTGTCTGACAGAAGCACAGCCAATCAGGTGTCAGATCCATGGAAAAGAGATGGAAAACTGCTAAAGGATTTAAAATTCACTGGTGCTAATTCCTGGGGCTCAGGGGGAAGTCTTAACCACTCCAGCAAGATATAAACAGTAGGGATCAGATTGTAGACATCACAGTTCTGACATGGCGTTTTTCCTTTAATGGTATTTGCTTGACTCGCCTCGACCCGCTCGCTGTGCCCCGTCCTCCTCTTTGTAGAATAGTACCACCTCATGAGGTGAGCCGTGGCTGGTCGTCATAGCAGGAAACTGCCGTGACCTAACGCGACACACACACACAGAACGTCGGAGGTGTGTTGCTTTTGATTCTTGGCATGTGGCTGTTGCCACAGCCAGAAGACAAATTACTTTCAAAAGAAGCTGGAGGCGTCAAAAAAACAACAACAAATAACTGCTGGCTAAACTAATTAGCCCCCCCCCCATCTGTTGCTAGCAATGATGACGCAGTGAATAGCGACGATTCTCTCCAACCAGTCAGTAGTCTGGAGATTTTCACGTCACCTTTTGGTATTGCCTCAGCTCGCTTGCAGCCTCGACTGAAGTAGTACTAACCAAAGTACGCGTTAGCAGGTACCAGGGACTTTTTTTTCGTAATGTAAAACCAAAAAAGGCAAGTTTAGGCGAGTCAAGTAGAAGCCATGCAGTGGAAAAAGCCAATAGTAAGTTAGTTCAAATGGCTTTAATATATCCTTAGGAAAAAACAATAACCCATAATTCCTTAGTTGGCCATATACGATGCGATGGCCAATCGGCACAGGCATACTGCAGAGACACTTTTAAAAGACACGGGCTGAGTGACATCACACTGTACACCTGTCCGGCCCCGCCCCCGGTTCTACACCACATGTGCACCAGTGAGGCTGGGGTTCAGGTTTGAGATCAGAGCTTGGACGTACTCACCCTCATCAAGCATATCCTAACACTGAATATTTACCGCAACAAATGAGCCGTCTTTTAGCTTCTCGAGGAACCTGGAATCTCCTCAGTATTCCGTCAGTAACAAATATTACAACTATTACATACAGTGGGGTGGACGTGACCCATGGAATGGCTAATGTCCTCACCTCTTCTTCTCCTCTTTTCTTCTGCTCTCGTCTCTCCTCCAGTTTCTTGGTTAACCTGACAGGACAACACAATGATAACATATCACTTTTACCTGGAGAATGACAAAACTATCAAAGATTTTGTTGCATGATATTTCCTTTCTCGTCTTGTAATTTATTACAACCCCAACAGTGTGGACTGGACTTCAGCTTAGTGTGTGTGAGTTTAATGAGTTGGGACTTTGACCAGTTATTGAAAACTTCAATAAGAATAAAATAGGTCAGTGTGAGAGTTATGTCAGTAATGTAAATGCCCTGAGCAGTTAAGCTGGCTGACAAGACATCTCTACCAGACTGTGTGGGTGTGGTTAGACTGATTGACATCTTCCTCAGTCTCCTGTTAGCTATGTTGCACCAGTTAGGGAGGGACAAATGACACCTTTATCATTCTTATAGGTAGAAAATACTTGAGCAGAGTAATCAGCCAGAAGAAGTGAAATCCCCTGTTCAGAGGCTTTAATAAAACAGGATTGATTGTCCACCATTAGTAGCTGTATTGGCATTTATTATCCAGGCAGAGAGAAATGATTGTGTAACATGTACATAGGAGACAGGTGGAGCTGGAAACAGCTGGATTTCTGTCAAGGCCTTTCTAATGTGTGGGACCGGATCTCAGAAACATTAGTTCCATACTGATGAATAGTGCATTTATTACCCTTTCTCCCATTGGATGCTACTTATGACTGTATGGAGGCTCCTACCTGTCCAAAGCTGGACATGTGTGTAGGCTCCTACCTGTCCACAGCTGGACATGTATGTAGCTTCCTACTTGTCCACAGCTGGGCATGTGTGTAGGCTTCTAACTATCCACAGCTGGACATGTGTGTAGGCTCATACCTGTCCACCTTAGCATTCAGGTTGTCTTCACTGGGAGCAGCATGGTCAGAAGATGCATCTGCGGTCCCTGGGGCTGTGCTAGAGACGGACGCTAGAACAGATACAAGCAGAGAGCACTGGGTTAACTAAAATAGCAACACACAACAGGTCAGCACAAACCACAGTCAATGTATACATCCATAGAGCTGCCACCATCACCACATGTATACTTCATTCATTGATTTTATGCAAAGCAGCTAAACTGGCATTATTGTTACTGTATCAGGAAAAGTTAAACCTTTATGCATGTTCTACCCACTAAAGGATCAAGGTACATACAGTGAGGAAAATAAGTATTTGAACACCCTGCTATTTTGCAAGTTCTCCCACTTAGAAATCAGGGAGGGGTCTGAAATTGTCATCGTAGGTGCATGTCCACTGTGACAGACATAATCTAAAAAAATAAAATCCAGAAATCACAATGTATGATTTTTTAACTATTTATTTGTATGATACAGCTGCAAATAAGTATTCGAAAACCTGTCTATCAGCTACAATTCCGACCCTCAAAGACCTGTTAGTCTGCCTTCAAAATGTCCACCTCCACTCCATTTTTTTATCCTAAATTAGATGCACCTGTTTGAGGTCATTAGCTGCATAAAGACACCTGTCCACCCCATACAATTAGTAAGAATCCAACTACTAACATGGCCAAGACCAAAGAGCTGTCCAAAGCCACTAGAGACTAAATTGTACGCCTCCACAAGGCTGGAAAGGGCTACGGGGAAATTGCCAAGCAGCTTTGTGAAAAAAGGTCCACTGTTGGAGCAATCATTAGAAAATGGAAGAAGCTAAACATGACTGTCAATCTCCCTCAGACTGGGGCTCCATGCAAGATCTCACCTCGTGGGGTCTCAATGATCCTAAGAAAGGTGAGAAATCAGCCTAGAACTACACAGGAGGAGCTGGTCAATTACCTGAAAAGAGCTAGGACCACCGTTTCCAAGGTTACTGTTGGTAATACACTAAGACGTCATGGTTTGAAATCATGCATGGCACGGAAGGTTCCCCTGCTTAAACCAGCACATGTCAAGTTCCGTCTTAAGTTTGCCAATGACCATTTGGATGATCCAGAGGAGTCATGGGAAAACGTCATGTGGTCAGATGAGACCAAAATAGAACTTTTTGGTCATAATTCCACTAACCGTGTTTGGAGGAAGAAGAATGATGAGTACCATCCCAAGAACACCATCCCTACTGTGAAGCATGGGGGTGGTAGCATCATGCTTTGGGGGTGTTTTTCTGCACATGGGACAGGGCGACTGCACTGTATTAAGAAGAGGATGACCGGGGCCATGTATTGCGAGATTTTGGGGAACAACCTCCTTCCCTCAGTTAGAGCATTGAAGATGGGTTGAGACATGACAATGACCCGAAGCACACAGCCAGGATAACCAAGGAGTGGCTCTGTAAGAAGCATATTAAGGTTCTGGCGTGGCCTAGCCAGTCTCCAGACCTAAACCCAATAGAGAATCTTTGGAGGGAGCTCAAACTCTGTGTTTCTCAGCAACAGCCCAGAAACCTGACTGATCTAGAGAAGATCTGTGTGAAGGAGTGGGCCAAAATCCCTTCTGCAGTGTGTGCAAACCTGGTGAAAAACTACAGGAAACGTTTGACCTCTGTAATTGCAAACAAAGGCTACTGTACCAAATATTAACATTGATTTTCTCAGGTGTTCAAATACTTATTTGCAGCTGAATCATACAAATAAATAGTTAAAAATCATACATTGTGATTTCTTGATTTTTTTTTTTAGATTATGTCTCTCAAAGTGGACATGCACCTATGACCCCTCCATGATTTCTAAGTGGGAGAACTTGCAAAATAGCAGGGTGTTCAAATACTTATTTTCCTCACTGTATCTTTACATGATCTGAGATTGCTCTCCTGTTGATCAGTTCTGGAACAATATTGCATCCAAAATATCTGCCCTGATTAATGATAATGTACATGTTACTGTCAATGTTTTGTTTATGAATGATCCGTCAGTCCTCAAGCTCTCTAAAACTCAGAAATATGCTGTTTTTGCTGGACTTACAGCAGCCATGATTGCAACCTGCAGGAAACCACCTCATGACTTGTGTATTCATACTTGGACCCGTTCCTTTCTGGATGTCGTGTTTCCACAGCTCACATTGGTGGAACCCCGGGAAGGACTTTAGACACTTGGCTAAGCATAGCTGGATCCTGGTCCATGCTGTAGATTTGTGCTATGGCCTTCTTACTTCTGTCTGTGTGTTGGGTCCCTTTTGTCTTGTGCCGTCTCCCTGTCAATGTCTCCTTTGTTAGTTTGTGTGTTTGTCTATGTCTGTTCCTGTGTGTCTTGTTAGTGAGCTGCAGACATCATTCTTACTGTTGTTTTTGTTGTGTCTCCCTCCTTCTCCTATTTCCTCTTTATTTTAGAGTGAAACATTAGATCGCAATGAAGGATTGTGGAAAAGGTGCACTGTGCCTTCTTCGGTGTGTGTGTAGTGTACCTTATGTTGTCATCTTTAGCACTTTTGGTTGGCTCTTTAAATTTAAAAAAAATGTGATAACAAAAAAAGGAAAGGTTAACCCTCTCCTTGATTTCATGTTGTTTATGGTCAAGGAGAACCAGGATATGGGTCTGGGGAAAGCACTACCAAGCTAGGGCTAATTACAGGCCCATGAAACTCAGATCAAACTGTCAAACTAGACGGGGCTAAACAAATAAGCAAGATTCTGTTACTGCATTACCTATTTCTCACCTCAAATGTTTTCAAAAACACATCTTAGTCAAGTGCTCATGGCAATCTGTTTGGACCCCAATCATTGGCTGACCAGCCAGTCGATAGGTGCATCTCTAACAGAAACAATCCTGACTGGTGGTGGTGGCTAGGCTGTGTAATCCAGACTAACTCACCTGGTGCAGCTGTGCTGGCTGGAGCTGAGGCTGGAGCACTGCTATTAGCTGGGATAGCCTCCACAGGAACACCTGCCTCTGGTAACACAGCCCCACCTTCCATTTGCTGGGCATGCATCTGGTAAACACAGAGACAGAGGCATTAGCACAAAACAGTACCGGTGTTAGAGGGCCGTCTTCACATCTGCGCTTCTAAATACTGCAATTCAAATAAAGCCAAGTCAGTCAGATACTTGGTCTGGGCATGTCTGGACAGAATCTCATGGCAATCCAAATAATAGGGCTGCACAATTATGGCCAAAATGATAATCATGATTATTTTAATCAATATTGAGATAACAATTAATTATCAAGATTATTTGTTGATTTTAACCAAAACAAATTTTATAGTCACATAGGCTATTTATAACTGCTTTCACATCCATATCGTGCTACATTCCTCTTATGTTGAAGTTGTATGTTGTACATACATACAGTTGCAACACTGAAAAAAATGTATCTCTGAGAAAGCTCCTTCACTTGTTTTCAACAATAATTGATTAAAAGAGCTAGGGAGAGGAGGAGTGCGATGGACATATGCTTGGCCTACTTGCAGAGCAATGGCTGACTCATTATGAATGGGTCCAGCAGGCTCCATCTCACAAGCTATTACTCTATGAGCTGAAGTTAGTTGCATTCAATAACTTCTTCTATGTTTTTCGCCGTGGCGGACGCGAAAGCAGAGTTACCAGCAGAAACATTGGCACAAATACAGGTTTGCCTCTCCTGCTTAACAATATACAGTTGTGTTAATGAGAATTAAAATTGTGGACAAATGTCAGAAGTGTGGACCAGTGCTGTCACCGCTCTGTCGCTGTTGCTAGGAAGCCTGTGTGAGTGAATGGGGACTGGGCTGCGTGAGAGGAGAGATCCAAACACAGACACGGCTTTACAGAAGAAATGGGTCATGTAACCCAACATTAAACCATATCGATATAAACAACCTTGCTATGTTTGTGGAGAGGCAGCGGATGCGAGGACGTTGCACCGGTGCAACCTAGGAATAATGTTAGTTGCACCCTGGAGCCCTGTGAGCTAACAGACACTAACTAGCACTAGTCACTGCTGTTGTCTGAAAAACAACACAGACGGGACAAAAATGTTGCGTTTACTGGTAACCTGGTAAACCTTGTGACCGACGTATAATCGACTGCTATCTGTTGTGAGATTGTCCTCACGTTACTCTGTCCTCTGTGACTGTCTACATCTAGAAACTAAGCTGCGAGGTGGAGGGAACAACTCTGACTGGCTCATGATCAGACAGTGGTTTACGGAGCAGTAAATCGGCTTTGCAAAATACGGAGCGTTCTATGAACGGAATGACACATTCAAAATATTGCTTGATTAAGAAAATTTGATCATGGGAAGCCAAAATCGTGATCATGATTTGATTACCAGCGGAGAGGGACCCTTCGGGAACAAACACCACGGGAATCACGTGACCATCATCATCATTAGAATTTTTTTTTTTTTTTTAATTACAACTTTATCCTGTACCAACGGAATTTTTTTTTGGTAAGGTACGCAGTACAAATATAAGACTTTATCACGGACTCATGGTCCAATAGACTGACAGCACAATACACACAACACATAATGCATAAATAATCCCAGAGGCATAATACAATTACATAATATAAAATATCTAAACAAGATATATACAAAAAGACATAGCAAAAATAGCAAATACATGACATGTATCATTTGACAAAGAAGCACATCAAATGCATCAAATAAATGAAATACCTTACTTTTATAAGTAAAAAAAAACCCAGGTAGAAATAAAAGAGGTCAATTATTAAAATTTGATTAATTGTGCAGCCCTACCAAATAACAAAAAAAGAATTGTTGACAGATTTCAGAGCTACCAGAGCTGCAACACATGAGCTCCCCACTAATCCCACTGCCGTACCTGCTTCACTCGGTGGATCCTTTTCTTCAGTTCTTCAGCAGGAATACTGCCTGCAATGACCTCCAGAGGGATCCCATTCTCCCCGATGAAGAAGCTGGAGGGGATGCACACCACGGGGTCTTCACACAGGGGGGGCAGGGTTAAGGAACAAGCTCCCAGACTCTTGACAGTGTAGTGTTAACAGAATCAGTAGAAACAGCACTCTGCACTGTTCACATGCATTCCCACCATAGTCAGGGAATGACCCGGCTTGATTTTAATGAATCAGTATTGAGTAAAAGAAAAGCCGGTACATGTACTCTACTGCCTTTCAACTTGTCACACTCACTCACACACACACAAAATTTGGTTCTGCTTTATTTAGCCGATACCAATTCTTTAAAAGATGCTGGGGACATCTTGCAGCATGCCTACTTTCTGTTAACTTGCCAGATAAAACGAGATTGTTAATGGTTGAGTCATTCAATTAGATGATCTAGTGGTATGCATTTGTTTAGATGCTTAGTGATTGAGGCTGACAAAGATACACATGGTCTAACCCCTCACACAGTAGTCAGCCTTGTAATGTAACGTAGTGACTCAACTCTTAGCTCAGAGATCAATTGGGAAGTAACTTCCTTATAATATCTATAATAACCAATACAATCCATGAACAGAAAAAAGATACAAATCTGAGAGAACTGTACGCAGGTCTCGCTGTGGGAAAAAAGTTACAACAATTCAATCTCCAAACACACTAACCCATCTGTTCTTTACAAATATTACATCATACACCTGCCAAACCTATTGCACTGAATCCATTGCTAGAGTGATCCAAATGTAGATGAACATATTACTTGGGACGCCCCTCAAAGTCCACCAGTCTAACTATCTGTCAGTGACTACTCAGTACACTTGATAAAACCTCAGGTTGAGTCCTGGTTGTTTTGTTTGTATTTGTCAGTCAGTGCGAATAACATTATTTTGCAGGGCTGACAGTGTCCTACAGGTGGTCTGTATTTATGAGTGGTGATGGTCCACCTCACTCGACAGCGGCCCCTCCCCACAGACAGCGAGGGATGTTGTAAAGCTCGGAGCAAGAGGCGCACCACCACACAGGAAATACAAGTAGATCCTCCCCCACGAGGGCCGTCCCTGAGCACTAACCCCCGGCAGACTGCGCGGGAATCTTGGTAATAAACTAAACTAAGTAAACTACTATAAACTAACAAATCAGGCAGGAACACCTCTCTTGCTCCTCTTACTAGAGTGTATAACAGAGTGTGTAGATTTATTCTTAATTGCTCATTTACAACTCATCATTGCACAATGTATGAACTTCTTGACTTGCCTACACCATATATATGAAGAAATATTCATTTGGTACAATTTGTCTTGAGGTCATTTCACTATCCATTTTATTAAAGGTTTTTGGTTCCTTTTTCCTCCACTCATTCATTTAAGACATACTGTACAGCTTTTCAGTACCTAATGTTTCTAAGTCCATATCAAAAAAAGTTTTTGTTTAAAGCACCTTCTGACTGGAATAACTTATCAGTCTATTTCATTTTTTAGACTGTTTAAACATGCCTTGGCAACTCACTTTCATACCAATTGTACATGCAGACTTTAACACCCTTCTAAATTTATCTCATTCCTCACTCTTTTCACTTTACAGAACCACTTAATCTCAATAACATTTTACAGAAAGGATTGGCTATATTCTGAATGATCATTATTCGCTGTTACTTATTATGAGGTAAATGTAGGCTCTGTGTGGGTTTTTATTTTTGTGGGTTTTATCTATTTTGAATGTTTGGTTATTTGGTTATTTATGTCTGTTTTGTTCAGTTTTGCTTATCTTGTTTGTATATGTGCAATGTTTTTCATGGTATCTTGTTCAGGACCGCCTTAAAAACGAGATGGTACATCTCAAGGGGTTATGCTAATAAAAGAATTTCAAAGGAATGTTTCAGTCAAAGACAGAAGCATTTCTACGTTAAAGGTTTGGACACATGCCATTTTAGTTACAATCAGTTTCATAAATGTTACGTAAATGGTAATTTTGTTTTTATACAACCTGGACCTTATGTTCCCATGTTTCCGTGTCAAAGTGACTGAAGGGAACAACAATTTCTGAAACTGAAGAAAAAAGCTGCAATGTACCCCTATAGGACAAATGTTCAGCATCAGTTAGCGTCCACTAAAAGTGCTGTTTTTGACGCTGACAGGTTCAGATTATTATTTTAAGTGTCTGAAAACATTATGGAAAGGATCCTTACAGAGATAGACCTTTTTGTTAAAGAGTGAAATCCTTTTTGTTTAACATGAAACAGCCCCAAAATCACCATCACCAAACCCACCAGACTCCATGTAAATAAACATTAGTTTTATCACCGAAAACCAAAGTGGACAGCAACAAAATAAAATTACCAAAAGCGGTCTTGGTTCGTCTTTCCACTGTTCCAACAATCACCACTCTGGTTTGGTGGAAATAAAGCCTTAATTCATCCATTAACATGTAGAAATGTGCTGGCTCAATACACGCTAAAAATGCAGATTTTTTACATGGAGTCTGATGGGTTTGGTGATGGGAATTTCTGAGCCGTTTCATTTTTAACAAAAATGATCCATTGTGCATGGCTTCCTCTGTTGGCAGTAGTTCGGAGTACTCTCACTAGAAGTGTAGGAGCGCAGTGGTATTATCTAGTATGTGCATTGTGAACAAAAGCCAGCATAGCACGTTAACTGAAAATGTCTGACTTTGGAATTAAACTTCTGATTCTGCCACTTAAGATATACAGGACAATCATGATCAATCTATGACAATCATCTAATTGCTAGCTAATTGGAGCCAGTGGGGAGTGTTCCAGTCCCATGCACTGGGCACTGATGTGAGCAGGTGAGTACCTCTGGGCATCCACTCGGATGGCCACACAGCAGTGGTGGGCTGCCTCTGACACTCTCTCCTCCTCCCAGCTGGAAATCAGCTGGGCAGACTGGTCATCCTCCCCTGTGCATGTAAACACACACACACACACACACACACACACACACACACACACACACACACACACACACACACACACACACATCATTTAGCTTCAGCTGACTGCCAACACATAACACTCTCCTGTCCTGGTAAGGTTGTAACTAACCTGGCTAGGATTGTCAGCGAGGGTACCCACTGCATAATCTGAATAATGTCACGTCAAACCTGCAAATCATTTAGCTGGGCCACCACAATCCACTGGCCTGTCATCTTATTCTATTGTAAAGTTAATCTGGTTAGGCGATTTGGGACACCATGCGCTGTTTTAGAGTCATCGTTACACAGGCCACAACACTACAGCTAGCACATCATATTTAGGTTACAATGATTTCTTCTTGGGCCGTATTACTTAAATATGCGTAATGACACGTCTTATTTAACAGCTGGTTGGCTATGCTAGCTGGCTAATAGCTACGACTAGCTGGCTAGCACGCAAGCGCTAAGGCTTCTTTATCACTTGTAACCTAAGCAGGATAGCGTTAGCTAGCTGGTTAATCGACACGCACACACATACCTGTAATGACAACGACAAAGACGGAACTCCGCTGTTTAGCCAAGTTTATGGCGTCAGGGATTGAGCCCTCAAACCAAAGCATCTTTAGGAGCAGTTTTAACGTTACCGACACTGTTAACCGGCTAAACTCCCGTTAACGTTCCGTACATTGACGAAGCGAAGTGAGTCTGTCAGTTTCTGCTTCACTTCCAGTCTGAACATGGAGCCCTGCGCTGATCATCAGCAACCAGCGGAGAGAGGGACCCTTCGGGAACAAACACCACGGGAATCACGTGACCATCGTCATCATTAGATTTTTTTTTTTAATTACAACTTTATCCTGTACCAACGGAATTTTTTTTCGGTAAGGTACGCAGTACAAATATAAGACTTTATTACGGACTCATGGTCCAATAGACTGACAGCACAATACACACAACACATAATGCATAAATAATCCCAGAGGCGTAATACAATTACATATTATAAAATATCTAAACAAGATATATACAAAAAGACTGAATAGCAAATACAGGACATGTATCATTTGACAAAGAAACACATCAAAAACATCAAATAAATGAAATACCTTACTTTTATAAGTAAAAAAAAAAAAAAACCAGGAAGAAATAAAAGAGGTCAAATGTAGAAGTTTTCATTCAAGGTTCAAAATTTACTTAAATTTTTTTTTAGTAAAAGTAATGGTAAATCTACTTGTATGGATACATTATTTGGCCATTAAATTAATTTAGGCTACTAGGCTATAGCCTACATTATTTATTTTTTGTCTTGCATAATAGTTCCAAAGGTATATCATGAAATTCCAATCTAGGTGATAGGCCTACGTGTCTTTTTCAGATATCCAATATATAGGATATATATTGGTAATATCTGGGGTGATGACGCTGGTACACTGTTTACACTGTACGCGGAGGCTGTCAGAGAGACATATCCAACTTGGACTGATTGGCCCGAGATAACTGGACAGTGGGTGACATAAAAGAATGTGTACAACGACTGACACGGTTGTGTGTGCGAGACGCATTGACTATTGGGGCGGCAGAGCAATATCAGACTTCGGCTGTTCCGAAGGTAGTGCCCAGCTAACAATTTTTGGTTCCCAGAACGTTCTGGGAACGTTCGTTTTTGGTCGCGGGAACATTCCCTAAAGGTTCGTTTTGGCTGTATTTCGGTCGTCTGTTGGTTAATTGGAAGGTTTTCCGAACGTTCCGTGAACGTTCGTTTTTGGAACGTTCCCCTAACGTTCTCTAAAAGTTACAACCTTTAGCGAACGTTAGGCGAACGTTCCGAGAGCGTTGCAACCTTTAGAGAACGTTAGGGGAACGTTCCCTTAGCGTTGCGACCTTTAGCGAACGTTACGGAACGGTCCCTTAACGTTGCAACCTTTAGAGAACGTTAGGGGAACGTTCGCTGTAACCACAAACGAACGTTCCCGGAACGTTACGAAAACTTGTTGATTAACATACGACCAAACTAACCATCAGGGAACGCTCCCCTCACCTTCTATTCTTAGATTCCCATAACCTTTAAAAAACATTTGTGTGTATGTACTACACACACATACAGTAGATACAAAAGTTATATTAATAGGAATGAATGACCAGGCAAACTTGATTGCATTTTACAACTTTAATATTAAAACAATACACAACAAGATAAGGATGTAGTGCATATGTAGCGTAATATGCATAAATATGTGGTTGCAAAGTCTGCAAAAAAAGTCAGTAAAAAAAATAAAAGGGGCTCCGTGGTGTCTCACTCAGTCCTTCTCAGCTGGCCTATAAAGAAATAAACAAAAGTTAGACATGCAATACTAAGAATGAACACATTGACTTTTTTTTTTAATCAACATCACGTAGAAGAACTTTAATTTACCATCTGTGTGGGGCAAACTTAAGGACTTTCCCAATCAAATCCTCCGCTTCTGCATGGGTCTCATGAGGGACCCATTGATTAGAACAGCCCCTCCTCACTATCGCTCTGCTATGCTGACTGTTATGCTCGGTGCTCCCGATGCATCGATGTCGGATGTGACAGGAAGAATACAGGAGTTAGGAGCGTTAGAAAACTGGGGTTCTTCTAGGGAGGAAGAGCAGTCAGATGAGTTTCAACCACAGGCTCGCGGACCCCGAAAGGGTCGGTCGGGGAGTGAACAGGGTCCGCCTCGTTCTGGCTTAGAGGTGACAGGGTCTGAGGACTCCTCAGAGGAGGAGGTGGTAAGAGTCAGGACAGTGAAAAAGAGGAAGGCAAAGGGGAAGAATAAACACAAGCGAAAGTCCACTCTGTACCCTGATTTGCAAGACTTGATGGAGTTTGATGACTAGGAAAAAGGCCGGGCCCCGCAAATCCAAATTGTAAATCTCATATTTGGCAAAACTGTAATTTTACCGTTAAAAGTAGGAAAATTACCCATTAAAGAGTACGCAGTGTTGGTGACTTCAGTTAGGGAATGGATTGTAGGCATGGATGTGCCCACAGGAATGACATTGTATTTGTAACAGGGAAAGTTGGAGTTTGGTGTATCACCTTTACGTGTCAGAGGAGTGTTGGTGGGGAAGGTAAAGATGGCACCGTTTCCTATCCCTATAGCAACACAAGTGGTGAGCATGAAACAGTACCGGATCCCAGGGGGTCATTAGGATGTTTTTGCTACCATATAATAATTCTTTAAAGTAAAGTGAAACAAAAGAAGAGAGAAATCCTTCTTTCTTTCCGGAGGTCTAGAGGACAGCTGAAGTGTGGGTTCTTACAAGAACACACACACAAGTATAGAGAAGGATAAGCTAAAGAAAAAGAGTTGTGCACAAAGTAAAGAGGGGCTGCGGCAGACCTGCAGCCCAGTGAAGATTTTGATCATAAATCACACAGTGTAATGAGATATGTTCTCATATCAGGTAACAAACTGGATAGACTGAACCACTGGGTGCTCCAGTGGGTTCTACTGTTAACAGGACTACAGGCCATAAAGAATACATTAGACATTAATTAGTAAAAATTTTTGTTGCAACCTAAAAGTAGACAATTAAAGGAACATTCTTTTTGTTATGATTCATCTGCGTTTATTGGTTGAGATAAGAAAGCTGATATGAGATTCCATTCTATGTACATTTGATGTGGTGTTCGAATGAGCCTTTCAGTGAAGCTTAATTGTGGATTTTGTTTGTATTTTGAATTGTTTAAACTATTAAGTTGATGCTGTAGGAGTCATAACTCAAAAAGAGGGATAAAGTAGCAATAATACACTGTCCATGGCATTAAGGATATTAAAACTACTGTACAATTTTGTTTTGATTTGTGCAGAAACATGACCTTAACGCAAACAGATAATGGGACTCATTTTAAGGGATAAGTGGGTAAACGTACCCGTGTCAAAATGTTATTTGAGGGAGAACTAATTATGTTTTCTTCTGTGTTACAGTGGAATTAATTCTTTTTCAGATCCATGTTCCCGTGGTATTGGCTGATTGGGAGATCTGAGGGTCGTCGCCATGACAGACGTCCACAACCATGGAAAGCGCCGAAGGGGTGGTGCCGGCTTTGGGGTCATCATCCTCCATGTCCTCGGTGCCATGGTTCTGCTGGGACATCTCTGCTGGGCCATGGAAACGCCAAGACAAGCCCTCCAGTTGATAGCCCAGCCTTATCAACTAGGCGGACTGTGGATGCCAACGGTTATCACTCCGCAGGAGGAAACAGCAAAGATCCTCCTAAAAGGTTTGAAATGGCAACTACAGATGTGGAATACGACGGCAGAAGTCTTAACAAATATTTCTGTTGCATTGAACTGGACTGCGTGTAATTTGCAAATGGTATATGCTCACGTACAACAGGAGAGGTTTGGAAGAGTGGTTACCACTGGTAACTTCCATGAATGGAGACAGCTGTGGAACATCAGTCATTCGCAATGGTTGTACGTAAAGCCACATAAGACCATGTGTAATAAAACCATGTGTGAAGGACATTGGACACAGTATGATGTTAGAAATAGCACTACTGTATGTCATTACTATGTTTTGAGACTGTAATAACTGTACAAGGTTATTGGTTTTTGAAAATGGATGGTGATTGGTTTGGCCCACAGACAACTCTCACATATGACCTGCAACCATGCGAGACTGCCGACAAAGGGGTGGTATGTATGCTACAACAAGGACATCTTAACCCATGTTTAACCGGAGACGGGGTATTGTGTGATTGGACTCATGAACCAGCTAGAGACATGCTATGGCAGATAGGCCCACATACTCTGTGCGTAGCTACTATTAGGAGTCATCCTCAATTACCTCAGGTGCCTTTCGTTGTATGTTTGCACAGGTATCCCTGGATCGGTTCAAATGTGCATTGAACAGCTCCACGGAACTACAAAAGCTAATTGAATCGCACAGGTCCAACGTTTCCAGTCTCAAAGTGTCCAGATTCGTTGCCCAAGGGAAGGTTTTACATGTGGCTAAGCTAATCAAGCAATCATCTGCACATACAGCTCGAACATATGCTGTACCCCCCCATGCTTTTGCTTATTGGAATTTTGCTATGTTTAACTTTATGCAATGTCAGTACTTGCATATATATCCGACGTGTTAAACGTAATCTGAATTTAAGGATATATAACACTGCATTAAGATGAAGGTCACCTTTAAAATCAGAGACGGGTGGTTTGGGGTAGATAAAATTATTATGACAGCTGATTCTACCGTTATCACTGATGTTCTAAAAGTTGATTATTGGGTTGGTTATAATCGTTGGACTACTACTCTGGTGGTAATGGGAAGTAGAATTGAATTTCTAAATTTAGTGGTGGACACTCTACTATTATATGCTGGTTCACAATGGCAGGTTACATTTCTAACTGAAGAAGACGAACCCTGGGGAAGGTATTTCCAAAATTAAATGGGATAATTTTGTCAAGGATCAAAGGGTGGAATGTGGAGGAAAAAGTTTATTTTGCATTATGTTCCTTGACAACAGCTAAGTGGGTCACTTATATAACTTGTTGATACACTGTTGCTTTGCTGTATTCATTGTTTTGTGTATCATTTATCAATTGTATCCATGTTTTGAGAGCCACCGAGCTCGGGTGTTGGGAACGGTTTTGAGTTGAGCTCACATGTCACGGCCTTCCTGTTTCGAAAACATGCTTTTGGAGCAGGACACCTGCTCACAGAGGATGGGCTGAGAGTAAGGAATTGGCCGTCCTTGCTCGCACCCGATCCTTTGTTTACTAAAGAATAAAAAGACGGGGAGTCCCTCGGTCTGGCAGAGTCTGCTGTGGGTCGCGTACGGACGCCCAGCCACGTTGATGCTGCTCTGCTCGGACTGACGGCTCTCCAGTCCTGTGTCAAGGTAAGAGCTCTAAAAGTAGTGTTTACTTTGCATCACGTATTGAGTGCCTGTTGCACGCTTGTTGCCTGTTGCAATGCTTGTTGCCCTGCTGTATCCTGTGGCGGAATAAAAAGACACGTTTATTCTAGCAGTGACAGCGTTTGTGTTTTTGTTTGCGAAGTAGTGTTCACTTTGCATCACGTGTTGATAGTGTGAGCGTGTGCTCGCAGCTTTATGGTGTTCTGCGGGGGGTAAAGGGGCAACTTATCCTAGCAGAAACAGTATTTGAGATTTTGTTTGCAAAGTAGTGTTCACTTTGCATCACGTGTTGATAGTGTGCGCGTGCGCTCGCAGCTATACTGAATTCTGTGGGGAGTAGAGGGGCATTCTATTCTAGCAGAAGCAGTGCTTTTTGAGTAGTTTTTGTTTGCAGCCGACCACCCCCCCGATCCTGTATAAAGATTTCATAAAACAATTGGTCAAAGGATTCAACACCGCAATGGATGGACTTCCTCAGTAAATCACTGAACTTAACTCTGGTCATTGTCCTTATTAACACTATAGTGATCGATTTGTTATTGAAGTCATAGCTCTATAATCTAGAGTTATATCATTACTCTGATCGTTACAGGTAAAACCTAATGTGTCAGCTGATACTGAGGTTTCATGTGATTCATTTTGATGTTAAAATACATGTAATTTAGTTATTGGTATTTGATTTGGGATTATACAAGGAAAAGAAAGTACTAAAATATTCAGAGAATCAGCTTGTTTAGTTAGAGGCATTATAAAATAGGATCTATAAACCTTAATATAAATCAATAAAAAAGTGTGAGTGCCTGAACTAGCGTAGCATTACATCTTGAATCTAAATGTAAACAAACTAAGCACTCACTTGACATGTGGATTCTTAACTTGATTCACTGGAAACAAAACAAAAAAAGGGTGTTTTATGATAATTATGGTAAATATGATGTGGTGTTGCACCTGTGATGTTTTGAGAAGAAACCTGTTCTAAGAAGAATACACAAGAAAACCGGTTGAATGAGAGAATAGAGAGGATTAAAGTTTTATTTCCTTATCTCTTCAAACCTACATATTGAGTTGTGTCTTGTCTCACTCTTGCTGTTGGTGGGACAATAGGCATTGAGGGTGAAGACAGGGAGCCTACAATCTCTGACCTGGCAAACATTCTTTATGTTGTTTGGTCTTGGTACAAGGAAAAAAAAAAGGCTCTTATATGCCATTGTCTACATTTTAAATGGATATCTGTCAATAGGCCTAAAACATCACATATATGATTATTGTGACAGAGACTGGGACTCCAGGTTAATAAGACTGAGTAGCAAGATATGAATTCAATGGTGATTCTGTGAGAATACTGTGTATATTATATCTATATATCCATCCAATTAGATTGAATTCGGTATTGATGACGCAAACAATAACGGTACTCCAGTGAAATGATTTAAAACTTGTTAGTGAGGACTAGATTAGGCCTATATTTAAAGCTGATTCTGGTTTCCAACTTGGCCCCAGGTGTGTCTGTTAAAACACGGACGGAGACAACTTCTGTCTTTTAATGCTTTATTACAGTCAAGCAACAGTACAAACATGGGCATGGCTTTGTGTGTGTGTGTGCGCGTGCGTGTGTGTGTGTGTGTGTGTGTGTGTGTGTGTGTGTGTGGTTCTGCAAAGACATAAATTACATTGCATAGGCTACCATACACAATGCATAGGAATCATATATATGCTACCAAATAATAACAATAATCCCACTATTAGTTACATTATCTTAATGCATGTAAATAATGCACCTAAAATACAAGCGTGAAGAAGGGCGTTCAACAATCACCATTATATTGCATCTACAGCCAGGTGTAACCTAGGTAACAGGTGAAGAACACAAACAACTAAATCACTAGCTAATAAACTTTAAATGAGCAGAACTATAGACCAATACAACAACAGCTTAAATTAACTGACATCAGTTATACAACTTAGTTCTCAAGGACGCACACACGCGATCTCAACTAATTATCCTGCAGACAGCTGGTTTCTTTTTCTTTTCTTACACTTTTTTCTTCGTGCGGCGTGCGCACCCGCTCACGGTGTAAAGCTATTCTCCGACATGCACTCCCAATCACACGATAGACGACCTTTTGTACAAAACTAAAGTAACTTGCCAAATTTTTAAAATGTAATTAGTAAAAGTAAAAACTCACCACAAAAATAAATAGTAAAGTAAAGTCACTTGAGTTAACGTAGGCTACTTTGTTACTTCCCATCTCTGTCAAGTAGGATCTCTGTTGTAAGTAGTTTGGCTACTTTCTGAAATAAGGCCCAACTAGTTTCTTTTAGAATTTGTATCTGAGTAACTAGGCTAATCTAATTACTTTTTGGAAGAAGGAACTAGTAACTGTAACTCATTATTTTTTTAAAGTAACTTGCCCAACACTGATGGCAGGGCTGCCAACTCTCACGCATTGGCCGTGAGACACACGCATTTGACTGGTTTCACATGCTCATACGCCACACCCCCGATTTCTCACGCTGAAGTGTCAACCCGGTTGGTCAAATTTCTGAAAGATGAGTTTATCTATATATCTACCTGTTGAGCCATTTTTTCTAAATGTCGCAAACTGAGAATTTTTTTTTTCACGAGCCATCCCAGGCGCATTTCCCCGGCCGTCGCTTCGTGTCGACTCTCTCTGTAACAATAGAGGTGAGCAGCGCGGCTGCTGTGTAGCAACTTCAGTTCATTTTAGTGGACTCGCTCTGCTGTGGACGGTGACTTGTTGCATCCGTGCGTAGACCTCCAATGATGAGCAGCATACAGCCTCCTGTCAGAGACCAGAGACCCACATGGGCCTCTGTGTCTGTGCGACGGTCTGAATGAAATACTAACCTACCATATCAGCGGAACATGCACAGCAGACTATAATACAACTCTCCAAATCTCGGACAAGAGAGATGGGAGGAGTTATATTTTGAATGTGCACAAAGTTGTAAACGTGAGCAGAAATCTGATTAAACACATCTGAGCTATATCAAGTCCAGGGGTTTATAAATTCATTCAAATGAATTAATGTATGATTCACATGAATAAGTGCCACGGGCACACTTAAAGAGATTTACTTCCCCAACAAAACACCAGAGGGCCTTATTTTCCGATATTTTAAATTGTTTCCAGCATACATTGATGTAGAAATGGGTAGAAATTGTTATAGCAGATACATTCACTGTGTAAATCTCAAAATTTTACTGTATCTCTAGTCACAAAATCTGGAAACAAAACCTATGCCATTGGGTTGCCAGGCCAGCTGTGACTGGTCCAGAAGTTTGTGCCAGCACCAGGGGGGGCAGATACTGGGAAACGTTGGGCCACTATTGTGCTTCTCTAACCTAACATCTCTAAATGTAACTGTAAATAATTCATTCAATGCTTCATAAAATGAACAAATAGTCTTTAAAAAAATAAATACAGTAAGTGGCGCAAAGAGGATGAGGGCCAAACTTTACTGAGCCTTGGCACAAAGGTTAGAATTTAAGTAAATCAGTTACATTTCTCATTCTTTAGAATTGGTGTGGTCCTAGTTGATTCCTCTGGTAGACCAACATTAATTTAACTTTGGGTCCCTGGTCCCTACACTGAAAACTGTGTGTGTGTGTGTGTGTGTGTGTGTGTGTGTGTGTGTGGGGGGTTGTCAAGAGAGATTGGGAGAAGGAAATTTGTGCGAGGTGGACCTGTTCACCACAACCCAAATCTTCTCTGCTGTTGCTACTGACATATGCTACTGTCTCTTCATGTGGCTCATTATGTTTGGCACATTGTCTGTCACTTCTTATATCATAAGAAGGTAATACAATGTGTAATCTGTGTGTAATCATGACTGATTAACATCAATGTAAATACCCTAATACCTGTTGATACTACAACAATGCAAGGCTCTTAATCCCACAGTTTAGCAAATATCATGTAAGACTGGATTTCTCAATTTTTTTGCACAAAATTCACCAGAAAGTGCCATTTAATGGTTTATATTTCAAAAAAAATTCTGGGGGGAGCATACCCCCAGACCCCCCTAGGGAGCATCCCCCCACACATAACAAATCCCAATTTAAACCCTGAAGGATA